>OVAN01002704.1:240-32152 GCA_900406275.1 Anastatica hierochuntica
ATTCAAGGTTCCGCAAAACTCTCTCGTAATTAACAAAAATAGAAACTCAAATTGCGGACGCATACCTTTAATGTAAGCAAAATACTTCACATGTTCATTTCTAATTTGTTCTTGAAGCCCTAAATATCTTCCCACCCCCACCATCTTTTGTTATAGAAGTGATGCTCTTTAGTTTATCTTTAAGATCCGATGGAGTATTTTTACTAAAAATAATGGTTGACTTGGAGAAATTAACATGCTGACCTGAGAAGTCTTCATATATCTGTAGTGTTTCCATTTGAGTTGGACATTCTTGTTCTGTTGCCTGACAAAAAAGGAGTGAATCGTCAGCGAATAACACATGTGTAATAGGAGGTGCACGTGGACTAGCCCTAAAACCATGTAATTCTCCTCTCCTCCGTAGACTATAAAGCATAGTGGATAAACCTTTAGTGCATATGAGGTATAAATAAGTAGAAATTGTATCTCCTTGACGTATGCCCCTACTAGGTTTGATATTTCCCACTATTTTACCATTCACCACTATTGAATAAGAAGTGGATCTTACACAGGACATTATCCATTTATACCAAATATATACAAAGCTTAAGGATTTCAACATGAACTCTATGTAATTCCATTCAAGCTTATCAAAAGTCTTTGCTATATCTAGCTTGAGCGCAACGAATTTATTCTTTTTATTCTTTGTGCTAAGATTGTGAAGCAACTCATCTATCTTATTAAAATGGAAGTACGACATTTTTTAAATTGAACATGTTTTAGAAATTTTATTAAATCTATCTAATAAATTAAAATAACTCTAATTATTCCTTTATATATTCCAACAAACATATTAGAATATTTCAATATTCTTTTCATATAATCATTATCAAAATTGTGAACCAACATAACTTAAAATCATCATTTTTCACCAAATTTAAATATAGTTTGTTTTCAAATTTAACATAAATCCATAATTTTTTTAATAATTATATTACAATATTATTATTTTCTAAATAAAATTTGTTATAAAAATTCAAAAAAAACATAAAGTGATAAAATTTAGAAAAACCTATAAAATTTATAAAAATAATTTACATAAACTATAAAAATTTAAATTTAGTCATCTAATGTTTTTTAAATACTCTGATGGGTCTTGTTTTACGGTATTTCGGGTCCGAATTGGAGCCATATAAGTATCCAAAAAACCTAAAAATCCAAAAATCTCAAATTTAATCTGAACTGGAATTCGATATAACTGAAAAGTCTAAAAGTTTTGAACATGAACCTGAATCCAAAACTTGAAATAATCGAAAATTCTAAACTCGATACAAAAATGTAAACATGATCATTAATATATAAAATTATAAAAATAAAAAAAAAACACTCGCGCGTTGCGCGGGTCAAAATCTAGTGTGTTATTAAAACATTGTTTGTTATGTATCTTCCAGGGATAAATGCCGACTGATTTTCTGATATTATCTCATGCAAGCAAGACTTTAGCCTTTCAGCTAAAACTTTTGTAATTAGTTTGTAAATAACGTTGTAGAGGCTAATTGATCTATAGTCTCTAACCTCCCGAGGATTCTCTATCTTAGATAAAACTTGTGTTGAAGAATTGGGTAATGTAGTTTACGACCCCCTTCTTTTATGGTTCTCCAGTTGTGTTGATAGAAACCAACATTCAGACCATCTGGTCCTAATGCTTTATCCGGGTTCATCATTTAAAGGGTTTGATATATTTCTTTCTTAGTCACCGGCCTGGTCAATGCTGGTTGCAGGAGAGACTTTAGAGGGTATTGAGAGCACATGTTGATAACCTGCAAGAGTAAAGAGTTATTAGACGTGTAGAGATTCTGACAGTATGACTCTATTACTCTATGTATGTCAGATTCTCTTGTCCAAAAAATTCCTTGATCGTCTTTAATGGAGACTATACGGTTGGTGGCTCTCTTCTGTTTTGTTAAGGCATGAAAATAACGAGTGATTTTGTCTCCGGCCTTTAGCCATTGCGCTCTACTTCTTCCTCTCCAATGTTCTTCCTCCCTGTTGAACTCATTAGTAAGTTGTTTCTGAATTTCTTCAATATTCTTCCTGGAGTTAAGATTGGGTTTCTTCTTCCAATGTGCTAAATCATGTCTACACTGCTTCAATAAAACAAGAAGATTCTCAAGGTGCATCGGTTTAGTAAATTTTCCACAGATTTTACTACTACCTGCTTAGCTTCTTGGTTCCTCTTCCATCTATTGTTATATTTGAAGAAACCATTTCCCTTCCAGTTCCCATCCTCTGTGTAAATTAAAGAGATCTATGGTTTGAACCATTCCACTGCAACATCTGCATAAAAGCATTAAGAAAGGCCTTCAGCCAGATTATGTTAGCTAAAGCCTTGTCAATTCTAGTTCTGATCGTATAATTCATTCTTTTACCAGTCCACGTATACTTTCCTCTAAAAGATTTTACTTCATGTAACACAATGCATTTATGAGATTGTTAAAATGTGTGATTTGCTTTCTTTGGACCCCCCCCCCCCCCCCCCCCCCCCCCCCCNCTTTGAAATCACCAAAGAGTAACCTAGCTCAGTCCTCATATAAACTTGAAGATTCTCTTTCTATAAATTGCTTCCATTGCTAGTTCCTTAGTCTTTATCAGGATGCCCACATACGTAAGTTAGGAAATATGAAACATCATTGTCTTCTATTGATAAGTCCATATTGTACATCGAAGGGGAAGACACTATATTCAAAAGATCCCTTCATCCCAAAAAATAGCAGTACGTCCGCTTAATCTGTTTGGAGAGCATACAAAAGAGTTGTTATATCTTAAATTAATTGCTACCTTCTTCACATAACTATCACTATTCTTAGTTTCATACAGGAGCATGATATCAGGAATGTACTTATGCATGATATCAGGATTGTACTTATGCCTGATATCCTTCAAAGTACGGTCTGTCAGGGGTCTCCCGATCCCCTGACAGTTCCAATGCAGAAGTTTCATCCCGCTTGGGTGGTTTGAGGGTCGCCACTCTCCTTTCTTCAAGTGGTATGTTTTGTAGATCTTGAACTTCGGAAGAGATGATGCCTTCCGCTGCATCTACATTTGGAGTTTGTATAATTTGGTTCATTTATTCAAATTTCCCAATTAGTCTCTGCTTGCTTGTCACAGTCATGTCTTCCTAAGAGAAAGAGCCCTCCTTTCTCTTAGTGCACATCGTTCGTGACAATTGACCAATTTCCCTGATTGTAATAGGCGGGACTCTGGTCGGAGATGGCCTGGTAATGGACATATCCGCAGTACTTTCATGTGATATCATTTTGTCTGAATTTTCTCCAATAGTGTTTTCCCCCATTAGATCCTCCTGCTAAGCTTGTTGCTGAGAGTCTGTTTGTCCCATTTGTTCATTCGGCCAACTGAGCAAGGAATCTTCATTCATCTGAGAGCCATTATCACCACCATTAGTTGGAGGGGGGAGAGGAAAGATTGGTCGCTGGTTTGCTTCTGGACAGTTTGTATTTTCATGAACCAATGATTGTTTAACCCCTTTTATTAGTATAGTTTGGAATAGATTCCTTCTTCTTTTTTGTATCAGCGCCGTAAAAGTAAATTTTAATTTCCAAGATTAAACAATCACTCACTGATCACCTGTAGAAAAAGCTTTTTAAATAATTTTGTTGTAGTACTAATTACACTTGCACCAATTCTTTCTATTGTAATAGCTCTTATTTCCTTTCAAACTCATAGTAGTAACTTTGAAAGTAATAAGTAGCTACAAATTAGTGACATAGTAGTGCTTTAAGGATATCACCATTAGGATTTAGGATTAAGCAAATTCTATTAGCATTTTAGATTTAATCCATTTTACACCAAACTAGCAACCAAGAAAATTAACAGCAAACAAAAGCTTAATCCATGAACTACGACAACCGAACCAAATAGAACAAACTGGTCTAACAGCTTTTCTCAGTACTTATACCCAATTGGCATCCCGAGCTGGTCCAACCGGCCAGAACCAGGATAAGCCTTGTTCATAAAATTAGTGAGCAGAGCAGAACTTCTCTGTGGACCTGACTTCGTTTCACCACAGTGCGGCACATCCACAAATCCAAACCGTTTTGATGATGACCGCTCAGTTATATATAGCTGTGGTCGTGACTTCGGGGCACTAGCCGACCGGACTTTAGCCCTAGAGGACTCTGTACAAGCCATATAGCTTGGATGGTCCGCGTAACAGCAGCTTTTGGTGCAGTCACTGGGTGCAATAGAACTAGCCGTGAAAGCACTACGTTTGCTTCTACAAGTAGCTGAGTATAACTGAGGACTGTTCTCTGCAGTGCAATACTGGCTTCCAATCTCTTCATGTGACGAGGAAGGGCTAAAAGGCATGGCGGCGTAAGCTGGTCCAGACCGGCCTGCGTTGTCTACAAGAAGGTGGGATGAATAGAAGATGTCAGGTCTGCCGCGTCTTGTGTAAGAACTGTTGTGTTTCCTGTCAATTTGAAGGATCTTCTCTTCTTTCTCCATGGCTGGGAGTGTTTCCCTGTGAGCAGCAATGTTGTTGTCACTTGCCTTTGAACCGTTCCTCTGAAAAAATCAAATCCACAATGTTGAAATGGTAGTAGGAGTCGTAAATTGGTAACAAATTTTGAAATGAAAAGCCTAACTAACATGAATCCAATAACGACAAACATATAAACAAATTCTTGAATCGGATTTGTTTTGAACATAAGCAATGTTCGTAAACTTACAAAGTCCAATAACCCGAAATTTTGAACCAATACCTTGAAAACGTGAGAATGATTGATCTTAGTACTGCGAGAAGAGATTGAATGCTCAAGTTTTTCTGGCGTAGGTGGACCCTTATGGATAAATAGAGATAATGAGAACATACGTGCTTTATGTTACATTAGATCAATCTTTATGGAATTAATCAAGCTTACGGGGTTTTGAAAGTGAGAAGATTTGGTGTTGTTGGACTGAGAAGAAGAGGATTCAGGAGTGGCAATAACTCGAGTGGCGCGAACACGAGCCTGAGCACGAACCAAAGTATGCATCCTGCGTAGATGGACCGTCATTCTCTTCCTTTCGATATGACCTCTAACTATTGCTTGAAGCCTAACCAATCCCTTTAGTGCCCTTAACGCCCTTCTTGCCTACATTAGTAATATAATCAAAGCGATTAAAAGATTGTTTAAAATTAAAGATGAACCCCATTATTATTTAGAGCAGATTCTAAATATCAACTCTCTTGAGAAAATATGAGTCTTGAGCTAAAGCTCATGTTATGGATAGGACCACAAAAGCACATTGAAGTTTGAATAAGCATTCCTTTTGAAACAAGTTGGCGCCAAAAGAAGATGACAAAGAAACTTAACTTTTAAAATACACTATGATGAAGACATTCATATGTATAGTCACCCCCTATTAATGAGCAATATGACATTTATGTCACATTTGGGTATGAATACACATTTAGGTGTGCATTGTCTTACACACACTATACGCTATAAGATTCGCCATGCACTAAAAAGTATAAAGTTCAATAGGCATGCATCAAGACATTAATATACATTTCTATTAACAACGCATAGGCTATAGTGAACTGAAATGTAGACTACACATAGCAGCCACTATCAGTATGTAATTATGCAAGTGGTCCAGTGAGAAAAACATTCACTAACCAATAGAACAAAACTACAACTACTTCGTATTGGTTGATGTTAACTATTATTCTATTGGCTATTTCTCTATAAGTGGATTTCATTTTATTTAGCATTCGATGGGTCAGCGATGATATTCGACTATGTATCTTTAATTTACTCATATTTAAATGGAAGTATAAAAGTCATATTTAGCTCTACATTTTTGGATACGGTAATATATTAAGAACCTGTGAAAATATAAAAATATAATAACATTTTTGGACGAAGAATATTCAAGTGAAAGTGATCAATTAAAAATATAAAACAAATAAATGGGAATATAGAAGGTTAACGTATAATCACTCGTCTAGGGAAGAGGAAGCAGCAGAAGGTTTACGACATCGGAAAATGTAATCTCGACGATAATCCCCGTGACTTTTTTCACTAAATTTCTAACCTTTTTTTTTAATTCGACATATTTTCTAACAATTTTCTGTTTTCTTCAAAAAAAGAAACTATTTACTTTCTCTAAAAAGAAGTTTGTATTTTCTAAATATTTAGCTTAGCAAATGTCTTTAGAAAATAGATAAATAAATATTTGCAAAACATTTATAAAAGAGAAAATTTGTTTACCAAATATCCGCGAAATAGAGATTGTATCTTAATCGCCGCAAGCTTTTCACGACCGTCGCCGCCGTGTCCGTGTCTGTGTCCGTTGAAACTGCTAACATGCGCCGACACGTCGTCGAATCCGTTGCTAAAATGCGTCGTGACGGGACTTCGCGTCGACCTCCCGCTCGTGCTCGTAAGTCTCGCGGCCGCAGCGGCGGCTTGTGCGGCGGCTTGAGCGGCGGCGACGGCGGCCTCAGCAACGGCAGCAGTCGCGGCGGCCACGGCAATGGCGTGTTTGTCCGAATCCTCTCCTCCTTCGTATTCCCACATCAGCTTCTGTTTCCGCCGTCGTCCGTGAGACGACGGAGAAGAGTGGTGGTGTGAGGGCGGCGGAGGGGTCGAACTCGGTTGCAGTGGAGAACGAGTAGGGGGAGGATGATTTGGCGTCACGATTCCTTTTTCGCGTTTGGATTTGACGAAACTCCATCGACGTTTGGGATAAGAGGAGGAAGCTGAACGAGAAGGGGTCTCCACGGATAGATCTGGAAAACCCGGGTCGGGTTTCTTGAGTCCGAATAGATTCCTAAACCACCGTGAAGCTTTCCCCATCATAGGAAACTTTACTTAACGTATGAAGCGGCGACGTTTCTTCTCACCGGCGTCTTGCTCACTTGGAGAGAGAGAGAGAGCTTGGAAGAGTTAAGTAGTCGCAGGATTAGTAGAAAGCAAAGTTGTAGTTGAATAAAACCACGCACCTCACTCGCGCGTGTTATTTACTCTCCTCCCTCTCTCTTTTCCCGGGAAATTTCGTTAATCTCCATATTATTTTTTGTTTATTTTACTCACACTGCGTCGTCTAACAGTCACGTAATTTTTGTAATAATTTTAATTTTTCGATTACACGTAAAAAGAATGTGCTATGATTTTATAAATACTAATATTGTTTATTTTTTTCTTAATATCGGACACAAATGATCCTAATAATGTTTCATTCTATCAAGAACACCCATTTCGTTGACGTGTTATATTTTCATGGACTCCTACTTCTTTATCTACGTGCCATCAAAATCCATAAAACAAGACACATTAAAAAAAGAAGACTAATCCAAGGTCTCTGTAACCAAATCTAAAAATAAGATTTTATTTATATAATTATCATGTGAATCTAAGGAAATAATATGATGATCTCCAAAGAAACAGAGAGATGACAAAAAGCGACAACACTTTTTGTAAAAATGGACCACACTCTTAACAATCCGCTACGTTCCCATAAAATGATGACGTCACTTTTGTACGAGACCCAAAATCAACATAATCCAACGACTGATCATAAACCATTTTCATCTTCATCATTACGTTTTCATGGTCATACTCCGTTACGGGATCGCGCCGTCCGCTGCACCGTCGTTTTGTCTATATAACAATCGTAAATGGAATACAATTATTCTTTTATACATTTGTTTTGTTATTTTCCTTCTCTTGTCTTTTAAGCATTTAAAATGTTTTGTCATGATAGTGGAAAAAAATGTTTTGTCATCTGGGAAAAAATGTTTTGCCATCATACTTATATGCATGTTTAAATAAATTCCGAGCTGCATAAGGAATATTGTATAATACTGTATTATGTTTTGTTACCAGTTGTTTTCGCTGCGATTGAATTGGTAATAGTTTTGTACGAATGAAAACTACATAATGTAGTTATCTAACGAGACAAAATTTATTGATAAAGATGAATCATAAGAGTCCTACAGAAATAGAACTCATGACATCTAGACAAAAACTACTTTTTAATGTCCACAAACCAAGCTATTAGATAAATGGATGATTATCCATATTTTACTAATGGGAGAAGTGTTCTGACAAAGCGATACATATAATTCTAAACTTCAAGCAACGCATCTGCTGTCGATTTTGTCCATTTTTATATGAATATTATACTAGTATAAATAGGTATGAACACATGTAATAATCCGGATATGAACAAAAGAAGAAAAAAAATAAGAAGAAAGTTATACCCTCTTTCCCGTTCACTTCACATCAACAACTATAATCCTCTGTATATTAATTGAGAAGTAGTTTAAATAAAATATGTTTATGTGTCAATTTCTTAAAGTTTCAACATTAAATTGTTATAATTTTATTAGTCAAAATTTTCAAATATTTTATAACCAAGCCAATTGGAAAAAAAAAGAAAATCTTGTAGAATATTTCAACAATAGTAATGTTTTAAGTTTTAAAAGAATTACTTTAACACAATAATCTCATCCCAAAATGTGTATTAACTATTAACAAATGTCATCAAGACGAAAACTCTATATTATTCACAAAAACAACTAAACTCTATGTTTTTTTCAAAAAAAATATATTAACTCAATCACAATAATAGACTAATATATCTCTTCTTATCTAAACCAAAAAAATATAATACCCAAATTATCTATCACATAAAATAAAAAACGATAACAAACTAAATTAATGGCAAGAATTATTGTCATATTTAAATCAATTGTTATACTCGACAAATTTGATAATAGTTAAATAAATAATTTATATCATCAAAAAAAAATATCAAAAGATTTGAATTTTATTATTAGTAAGTAAAAATATATTTCATTATTAAAACACATAAAATAAAATAATTTATACTATATAAATAAATTTTAAATTTTTTCCTGCACAAGGTGCGGGAGGTCATCTAGTTTTCTTCTTATAATAGTAATATATACAAATAAAAATAATATCATATTTTTTTTATACCAAAAAGATAAGGTTTAAATTTATGTTTACTTAATTTAAATTTTAAATAAATTTTCAGGAGGACAAGTTTTACCTTCCTCGAATTTGTTTAGATTTATTTTCAGGAGGACATATCTTATCTTCTTGGATTTTTTTAATTTATTTCCGGGAGGACATGCGCCGCATTCCCCGAACTAATCTAACATATAGTTTATGTTATTTGCTAACTCAATGTGGCTATACCGTCACGCACAAAACGGCTACGCCGTCGCACAAAGCGAACTTTTAGTTTATGTTATATGCTAACTCAAGACGACTATGTCGTTGCGCACAAGGCGGCTACGTTGTCACGTAAAACTAAATTTTAATTTATGTTATTATGTTATATGCTAACTCAAGGCAGCTCTGTCGTCGCGTATAAAGGCGATTATGCGTCGCAAAAAGCTAACTTTAATTTATATTATTATGTTACATGCACATATATGACGGCTTTGCCACCTCAATTAACATGTTTGCTTTTATTTATTAAAGTCACAAGATTTCATCAATACTTAAAAGATTTTTTCATTAAATTAAATTTACAGTTATCATGTCAAATTTGGCAAAACTCAAAATTGTTACCTTTGATATATCTAGAAAAAATTATATGACATGGGTAGTAGGTGCAAAAACAAATTTGGAAGCAAATGAGCTTCTTGATAATATTGATAGTTCAAAAATGACATCAAATAAGTAAAAGGCGAAAGCCATGATTTTTTTCATCACCATTTACATGATGGTTTAAAAGACGAATATATAATAAGAGGAGATCCTGCGAATCTTTGGCAATCCTTAGATGATATGTTTGATCACCAAAATATGTGATCTTACCAAAAGTCAGTCATGTTCAAGATTAAAAAAACGTAAGCGAGTATAACTCCGTTTTGTTTGGCATAGTTTCTAAAATGGTGTTATGTGGTGAGAGTGTTAAAGATTTTGTCATGCTTAGAAAAATTCTCCAAACATGTTATCCTCGAAATGTAATCTTGTACAAACAATATCGGGCAAGAGAATTCACCAAATATTTTGAGTTTATGCGTGCTCTACTTGCTGCAGAACAAAATAATGAATTCGTAACGATATACCATCAATCATGTCCAACGAGATCAACAACATTCTCTAGAGTGAGTGTTGCATCGTCCAATTATAATAAATGAAGAGGACGTGGATGTGGACGCGGTAGAGGTCGTAATCGTGGTCGTAGACCAAGTGGCGGACGGGGCTATGGAAGAGGACAGGGCTATGGAAGAGGAGTCCAAACCAAAAATTTTAAGGTTGGAATTGTGAATAAAAAAATTTCCAAAACTGATGTTGGTCGTGGAATGAGAAGAAAAAACATGCTTGTTATAAATGCAGCATGAAAGGGTATGGATTCATACTTATCGTACCCCAAAACATTTAGCTGATATATACCAAGAATCACTCAAGAGAAAGGGAAGAATGTTAAAACAAACTTTCTCTTTGATGAATTTGGACCTTCCTTTGGAGGTTTGAGTGAACATACTCATCTTGATGTCGCAGATTATCTCGTTGATCTTGAAGTATCAGCTGGGCAAAGAAATACCAAAGAGCAATACAAGATAACAACAAGTTTTTTTAGAAACAATATATGTTTTGGCGAAATGTATAATAAGTTTTTGAAAGATGGCTTACAAAATACAAGTTTGTAAATTAGTTATTATATAATATACGATAACTTTTGTGTAAGATCTTATCTTTGTTAACTAATGCATGTTTTATATTTTGACACCAGAAGATGACAAAAGTTAAGACTCAAGATGAAGAAATATGTTTGTCAGATAGTGCGACAAAACTATACTTAAATATGAAAAATATTTCTCCAATCTCAAAATAAAGGATTCCGCTAGAAGCGTAAATCTCTTATTTTCTAATGTAAAGATTATAATGGGCTTTGGAAGAGCAAATATTTTAATGCTAACTGGAATGATGTTTGAGATAAATGAGACATTGTATTCTCCTAAGTTTCACATAAATTTGATAAGTTTTAAAGATATTCAGAATAACGAATATCATATAGAGACTATGAATAAGGATGTTATTGAATATATTTACATTACATTAGAAAGAAAAGAAATATTAGAAGAACTTTCAATGTTATTTTCTAGATTATATTGCACAATAATAAATATGATTGAATCATAAGTTGCAGTAAACCAGACATTTACTAGCATATTTAAAGTATGACATGAAAGACTTAGTCATCCTAATTTGGTCATGATGCAAAAAATTATGCAAAGTTCGAGTGGACACTAACTAAAAAATCAGGAAAATTGTTTAATCGGGCTAATTATTATGTAATTTTTGTTCTAAAAAATTAATAACTCGGCCATCGATTGCCAAAGTTGGTAATAAATCGTCGGCATTTTTGGAAATAATACAAAGTGATATAGACCAATTCATCCACAGTGCGGACCATTTCAATACTTTATGATATTGATTGACGCATTTAGTAGATGGTCACATGTGTGTCTATTGACCACAAGGAATAAGGCTTTTGTAAAATTCATTATCCAAATAATCAAGTTGGAAGCATAGTTTCATGATTATGTGATAAAGAAAGTAAGACTTGATAATGCTGATGAATTCACTTCAAAAACCTTTAATGATTTATGTATGTCAATGGAAATTGACATTAAGCATCTAATTCCCCATGTTTATACACGAAATTACATGTATGAGTCTTTCATTAAAAAGTTGCAACTAACTGAAGATCGTTAATAGTGAGAATAAAACTCTCAATTTTAGTATGGGTACATGCTATATTGCATGCTGCGACATTAGTCTAAGTGCATATTATGAACATTCCTACTACAATGGTTGTTTGGCCAAGAGCTAGATATATCTCATCTCCATGTTTTCCTATCTGCGACTTATGTCCCTATTGCCCCACCGCAACGAACAAAAATGGGACCACAAAGGACATAGGAAATTTATGTGGAATATATGTCAGCAAGTATTATTCGGTATCTTGAACCACGCACTGGTGATATGTTTATGGCTCCTTTTAACGATTGTCATATTTACAAAAATGAATTTTCAGCGTTATGAGGAGGAATTAAAGAGATTCCAAAAATATATATTCAATGGTTTACACCACCTTTGACACACCTAGATCCCCTATTAGTAAACAAGAGCTGGAAGTTCAGAAAATTATACATATGTAGAATATGACAAATAAACTACTAGATGCGTTCACCGATAAAAAAAAAGGGTGACAAAATTATATGTCCTCACAGCAAATGTTCCAACAAGAATTAATGTTCCTAAAGAACATATGAACGGAAAGAAATTGAATAAACTGAGGGTTCATTTAAAGAGGATGAAGCCTTATTAGGTTTAAAGATAAAATTCCCCGAAAGAAAAGGAGATTGGGAGAGCAAAATGAAAACGTTACATATCCACATAAAGAAATATACCCCCAAAATACGCTAGATGAATCACATAAAGATAAGTATCCAAAAGATATATATGAAAAGGTATCAGAAGAACCATGTGAAATTCGAAAATGATACAGAAAAACATGAGATCTCTATCTTTTATACTCATACTAGGAAATTATGAGTTATAAATGAGATAGAGGATATTGATGGAATATTTTCTTTTTCTGTATCTCAAGAAATTAATAATGAAAGTGATGATCCATATCTGAAATCTGTAACAGAGTTTCAGGAATGCCTGATTGAGAGAAATGATGAAAACTAAATTATTCTCCCTTAATAAAAGAAATGATTTTGGACGAGCTGTCACTACACCTAAGGATGTAATGTGGATGCAAGTGGATCTTTGTAGGAAAAAAAACGAGAAAAATGAGGCCACAAGATATAAAGTCCAACATGTGGCACAAGAGTTTTCTCAAATATCGGGAATCGATTATGAAGAAACTTATTCTCCGATTATGAATACAATCGCAATCAGGTACATGTTGAGTTTAAGAGCATCCAACAATTTAAAAATGTATCTAATGGATGTTGTGACTGCATATTTATATAGATCACTTGATAGTGATATTTATATGAAAATCTCGAAATGATTAAAGATCCCTGAAGGATCAAAAACGCAAGAAGCATTATCTAAAGGAATATGTTCGATCAAGTTGCAGCGATCACTCTATGGATTAAATAATTTTGATGCATGTGGTATAATCGCTTAAGTGAGTACATACTTAAGAATGGATATGTGAACAAACTTTGCGTCTTTATTAAGAAATCCTTGTCAGGATTTGTGATCATTGTTGTATATTTTGATGACTTGAACATAATTGGGACTCAAAAGAAAATTGATGATGCACGAACTCATATGAAAGAAGAGTTGAAAACAAAAGATCTTGGAAAGACAAAGTTTTGTCTTGGACTCCAAACATATCATCTAAGAGATTGAATATTTGTACATCAATCAAATTACACCAAAAGGAAATTAAAACGGTTTTAATATGGATAAATCGATTTCGTTGAGTACCCCAATGGCTAACACATCCCTTGATATTCAAAAGGATCCTTTAGACCTTGTGAAAATAAAGGAGAAGTATTTGGTCCTGAAATACCTTATATGAGCGTTATAGCTGGATTAATGTATCTTACAAATTGCACTCGACCAGATATAGCGTTTGGTACTAATCTGCTTGCAAGATATAGTTCATCTTCTATGCGTAGACATTGAACTGGAATAAAGCACATCTTTCGTTATTTCCAAAGATTGGTTGACTTGGGATTATTTTATACTAGAAACCCCGAATCTGGTTTAGTTGATTTTGCAGATGCAGAATATTTGTTGGATCTGTATACAGTTCAATCGCAAAATAGATAGATTTCACTATTGGTGGGAAAACGTTCTCCTTTAGATCTTAGAAACAGACATTGGTTGTCATTCTTCAAACTATACAGAAATTATTGAGCTACATGAGACATGCAGAGAATACCGGTCTGGTGACTGCTGAAAAGCCTAAAATTTTATTCGAAGATAATGTTGCATGTGTCACACAAATCAAAAAAGGTTATATCAAGAGTGACAGTACAAAAAATATCCCTACGAGGTTCTTATCCTATATTCAAAAGTTCGAGAAAAATCAAGAAGTGTAGGTGTAATATGTTCGTTCAATTGATAATCCAATAAACCTATTCACAAATGCGCTTCAAGTTATGATGTTCATAAAACATATTCACAGCATCAGAATGTTTCATGTACGAGAACTATGAAGAGAATAATATCCATCATTTCTAGGGAGAGATTGTACTACTGTACTATTTTTCCCTCGTCATGGTTTTAATCCTATTTGATTTTTCCATGACGAATATTTTAACGAGGCAATATACAATACTCTAACTTATGATGGATAATCAAGGGGAAGTATTAGATAAGTGGATGATTATCCACATTTACTTATGGCAGAAGTGTTCACTGACATATATATTCATAAAGGCGTTTCCAACTACGATGTTTATAAAGCATATTCACAGTATTAGAATGCGTCATCTACGGGATCTATGAAGAGAAGAATATCCATCATTTCCAGGGAGAGGTTGTACTATTGTACTCTTTTTCTCTCGCTATAGTTTTTATCCCATTCGGTTTTTCCATGACAAAATTTTTAACGAGACAGTATACAATACACTAACTTATGATGGATAATCAAATAAGTGGATGGTTATTCACATTTACTTGTGACAGAAGTATTCACAGACAAAGTGACACATGGTACTCTAAGGTTCAAGTGACACACCCACTGTCGACTTCGTCCATATTTAAATGAATAACTAATATAAATAGGGATGATCCATGTAATTATACAGATATGAACGAAATAAAAATAGTTGTAAAATATTCAACTCAAGCCATTTTGTTAAAAGGATATTTTTGCATGCTAAGAGTCATATTCAATTGTGGGTATCTCACCAAAAGTCTCTCAACATTATTATATTTTATTTTAATATAACTTAATTTTATAATTTAAATTTAATAACAAAAATAATATAAACAATCAAAAGAGGGCACCTCAAAAATGAGTCTCTCAATAAGAGACTAGAGACTCTCAAACTCATTTGAGAGTCTCTAGTCTCTTATTGAGAGACTCAATCTATGTTTTTAATTTTTATTAGTATTTTGGTGAGATTTTTGGTGAGAGACTCGCCATTGAAAGCGCTCTAATAATGGTGTATAGAAAAACAAAAAATTAAAAATAACTACATAAAAATAATTAAATAGATTTAAAACTAATGGTGTATTTCATTTTTTACAAAAAAAATTAGACCAATGTCATGTAAACAAGTGGAAAATGATAGAGGTTCTCATGGGGTTCTCATTTGAGAACCGGTTCTCAAGTTTTTGATTTAAAATCTTTTTTAATCTAAAGTTGAGAGCCCTTTTGAGATATCCACTAATGCAAGTGCTCTAATGCACACTTTAGTTTAAAAATATTAAAAAATTTACCCGCACTATGTTGCGGAGACTTTTCTTTATTATTTGTTTTTACTAACTTTTACACATTCATTTACTAAGAATTGTTTACATAAAATTCTTTTTTCTATATTTTGATAATTTACTATATTTATTTACCTTGTAGTATTGTAGAAATACATATTCTTAGTTCGCAATACTAAAAATTATTATTATAAAGCTAACTACATTGATAAGATATATATAAATATTAAAGTTGGAAGCCTTATAACGAGTATAAAATATTCTCACAAAATCTCTGTAATATTTCTATCATATATGTCATATTCCGACAATACGAAAATTAGTTAGCATTTTATTAAATAAAAAAAACTTTTAGAAAGATAAAAACGGAAAATTTAGTAAATAGTTTCCTGGCATAAACCTAACTTAGTAATATATTTGGTATAATATAATTATCTAGGTAATTGTTTGAACAATAAATTGAAAAAAATTGTGATAATATATAATGCACATCGGAGAAAGTAATGAATTGTATTTTATTTTTCATTTATATTCATGTAATGTACATGTGATGTGAGTGCTTTAAATATGATCCATTATAATATTTTATTTTTTAATCTAAGTTAGAGTTCATGTCCTTTCTAATTGAACATTATATTTATGATGTGATTTATCTATAATATTAGATCATCTAATAATTTTAATTACATAAATAAATATAGTAATTGAGGAATTTTAAATTTAACATCTTTGAATTGTAAACTTTAGTTAAATAAAATATTACAATTTTCTTTCCACAATTTTTTTTATCATTTTCGTAATTTTTTAGGAGTAAAATCATAGTCACACTAATTGGTTTCTTATAGAGATAGAGTGTTAATTTATACTTACCTAACCAATTTTTCTAAATCAAATGTCATGCACTACTTCTTTTTTCCATCGCAAGCTTGTATTCCATCGTTGTAACTGTTTTGAGAATAGAAAATGGTAGGAAGAAGAGAACAAAAAAAAACATCATTAAAATAATTATATCTTTGATTTAAAAGATTTAAAAATTTACGATTAAAAAAACAAATATAAAGCAAAATACTCAAAAATTGATATATAAAATTTAATTAATATGGAATATTAAAAATTTTTGATTTTTCATTAATTTTTTATTGATGATGTGTGAAGATTTTAAAATTTTAAAATTCTTAGGTGTCATCTTTTGGAGAGACATAAGCATTATTATAGTATTGATTTTTAAATTCTTGTTTTAAATACAAATTTGTCAAAATCGTCAATTAAACATATACTCTCTTAATGTATTTATAGGCTTTTAGCTTAGTCATAAACATGATGTAATTATATTGTAACGACCCCGACTCGAGGGTACCGGATTGCTCCAAATGGTATCGCCAAAACCGGATCAAACTTCACCAACCGGTCCGCAAATTTATCACTTCTGACTTTACCTGCAGAAACACCAAAAAGAAAAAGGGAGAAAAGAGAGGGGTGAGTGACTTTTCAAACAAGCCACTCAGTGAAGACGGACCCGATTCCGCCTCACCCGCTACCCGCCTAACCCTGCTAGACTAGAACTAGACCACAACCCCTAAAGAAGGCATAGAAGACACCTAGTGTGTCGCGCAAGCAAACTAACAAACGATGACATCACCAAAACGACCTTTTGACCGATACATAATAAAAATTAGTTGTAGCCCTAGACACCTAGCAAACACAGGCCTCAATACTCGGTGCTCACTTTCCCCCTCGCGGCCATAACCAACCCTAGTTTACACATCATCGGATTCAATCAGAGCCAAAACAGTCTCCCACAGAACCTGCCACCAACCGACTCAGTGACCGGACTGACATTTACATTCCCTCCGAAAAATCGGTTTGTCCGGAGCCAGGGCTTTCTTTTTAAACCCGCCAGTCCTCTTGCTTATGTAGCTCAACTGACGGGTCGTCCCGCGCAGTTTGTTGCCATCACCAAAGGGCTCACCTAACGGGGGACAGTACCATCCCGCGCAGTCTGTTGCCATCACCAAAGGGCTCACCTAACAGGGGATAGCATTGTCCTCTACCACTGGCACCTACCCCCGATAGAGACAATCTCCAACTACCGCCGCAACGGTACTACACCAAGGCAAGGGGGAAAACATCACACGCCTCACGTTCCTGCAGTAGGTTCCGCGCCCACTGGAGGAGACCATCCATTTCATCCTACTCCTAAGTCATTCCGCGTAATTCTCAAACAATGCCAAATTAGACCTATTCCATTTTAGGACTTAGGTTTGCAAGACTCTTTTCCCTAGGCTCGACTTAGCGACTCCAAACAATCGCACTTAGGCGTATAGGACTTTATATCATAACAATACATAATACATACACTTATTCGTGCCGAGACATATAGCTCGACACTGGCCGATACTCTAACCCTAGCCTAACGAAATTAGGGAATAACGAATGAAAACGAAGGCGGGAACTCCTCACCTTGGCCTAATCGTATGGTGACTGCCGAGATTGACAACTTCCATTCCCACTTCCGGAACCTCTGCGGGATCCTCTGCGGCGTTCTGCTCTCTCGGGCTTGACTCTCCGCCAACGCCCTCTCCTCTATCACCCCAAGCAGCTCCTCCTTCGGAAGAGGATGAACCCAAAGTGGAAGACTCTTGAGCTGCGTCTTCCGGGTTCCGGTCTCCCATTCCAGCACCGATTCCCGAAGACTCGGCTTGTCGGACACTCACTCTCCATGTGTCCGGTTTCACCGCACTTGAAGCAACCGCCTGCTTCGCGGCTCTGAGAGGCTCATCTGCTTCTACCGGTTCATCTCTGGACCGCTTTCAGGAACCTTCCGTTTTGGCTTCCCAACATTGATGCATGGTAGATCCGCAGAATACTGCAACTCCATCCTCCGGTTTAACCATTCTGGTTTGCTGCTCTGGCCCGGTTAACTCCCCGGTTTGGTTCACCCCTCCGGTTCGATCACCTGATCCGGTTTCCTTCCCGGTTCGGGTTTCTGTCACGGTTTTCTCGGAACCGGTACCCGGTTCGGTTTTCTCCTCGGTTTTCTTCGGTTCGGTTTCGGGTGTGGGCCCCACAGGTTGCTTCTCTTCCACGCCACCCGAAACCCTAGGCCTCCCACCTAGCTTGTTCCGCAAGCCACCACCGCCCTCTAGGGTTTTCCCAAAACCCGAGCCACCGAGAGCTCCTCCGACCCCGTTCGAGCCACCACCGCCACTCGACGCCACCTCCCGAGTCTCCACCTCGCCCCCGGAGCCGCTGATCATCGCCACCGCGCCTCCACGAGCCGCGATCACACCTCTCCTCTCGACACAACCCTCAGACCGCGGTTGTCCCTCCGTGATCGCCACGGTTCTGACTCCCTCCGCTGTCTCACCATCTCCCCCGACCTCCACGGTGTCCCCTCCAGTTTCACCCGCCTCCTCCGACGTCACAACCTCCTCGATCCGACTCTTCACCTTCTCGGATACGATTCCCGTGGCTACTACCCCGTCGCATTGGCTCCTCCGACCACTCTCCCTCACCACGGCGTCCTCCTCTCCGACCGCCGCACCAACTCTCTCTCTCTCTTCTCCTTCTCGGCGGCTCATGTCGTTTCTTCTTCTCTTTTTTTTTCTTTTTGCGTCTTAGGGTTGTGTCGAGAGAGAGAGAGAGGGGAAGGGTTTTGAAGTGGTGTCGGGTGGGTTAGCGGGTCTAGCGCCGGGTTCGGATGGTGGATCGGGTTTGGGCCATGGGATTGGACCGAGTATTACATATATATCCGGAGATAGATAATTAACTCACTAAAGACTATATTATAAAATGTACTACGCAATATCAATTAAGGAGAACATTCGTTACAATTAGACTAAACACAAGCTAATTAACCAAAATGAAGTTAGTTACGAACATAGGATACTAAGTTAAGTTGTAAATCTTCATATATTCCAAATGTATAACCATAACTAAGAAATGAAGAAACAATGTCAACAGATATGTCTTAAGTAATCATAACCAATAATCCAATTGATCACGTGTGCCACTCCGGAGAATCTAACTCGTAGTCGTATAAAGGAAAAGAAAATTTGGACCGACATAATATCTACTGGAAATCTTTGGTTATCTCATGTAACGAGAAAAAGACATTACAGAGACACAGGGAGACCCGAGAGTCATCAGACTGAAAGCTGTTGCGATTTCGCCACGTGTTATACGTACAAAAGGTAGAGCCCACATGAATCTTAGTCAGTCGTATATAGTAGACTGCGAGTAGTGGACGGTGTTGTTGACTCTGGTCAACGATTCTCGTGTATGAACTCGAATCGAACTACCTGATTGTCCTCCGAGTCAAAATTATCAGCAGAGCTATTAATGTTTACCCAAAAATAACATTTGTTGGCAAGTAATCGTGGTTTCATTTTCTTGAGTTTCTTTTTAACAGGACTAATAAATGTTATTATACATTAAAGTAATAATGCAAATTTAATTGAACAATCATATAGGTTGAATAAGGAAAATTTGGATAGAAACTAGTCGACGAAGATTATGATTTGTTAACAAGATTAGGTGCACCTACTAACAAATCTCATGACTAATAAGAAGCATCCAAAGTTGTTTACTTGGTTTCAGACCGTCATTGGCAACTAGATTAAATCTTAAAAAAAGTGGCTTAGATTGTTATATATTACATAGTTTCAACGTTACATACAATAATACGTACATCCAGTAAAATATTTGAACCGAATGGAAATGTTAGGGTATATGCATTGGTGAACCCATGAGGTTCACCAAAAAAAATTAAAAATTGATTTTTTATTTTTTTTCGTTTTTTAAAAAAAAATATAAAAAAAAAAAATCGGATCAATGGGGACTCGCCACGTGGCGAACCCCTTATGATCCGGGTTCACTCGGAAGAGTTCGAAAGAGCTCGGGTTCCTCGATTTTTGTGTTTTTTTTCTTGTTTTGTGTGTGAACCCCGCATTGAATTCTCAATGCGGGTGCTCTTACATCAGAGTTTTATTTTTCAATATGGTCATAATTGAGAATGCTACGAAATACATACAAGTCAAGAAGAGGAAGAAGTCTAAAAAGTGATTGCCTAGAGGTCAAAGACATGAGTTGTGAACTAAAATGACTACACTATATAACTCGATGTGATTTGTTATGATTTAACCAGACAGGAAGACAAGTATCTCCATCCCCCAAATTTTCTTCATCTCAAATACTTTTCAATTCACGCATATACACGCACATACACACATTTATATATGTATATATTTTTTTGTCCGCACTATAGATGTATATATATTCGCAAAAGTGTCAGTTTTGAGATTCTCTGAATTGATGAATTACAAAGAAGAAAAAGATATTATTAAAAAAAAGTAAAATAGTGTTGTCTTTAGGGTTCTGATATTGTTAGAGTAGGTACTGAGAAGCTACAGATGACGCAGTGATGGGAAGCCGTAAATAGAGAATAGAAAAGCAAAAAGAAGCAAAGCTACGAGTTGTCACTCCTCTCTCTCTCTCTTCCCTGCAAATCAACTACATTCCAAATCACAACAAGACACCATTCTCCACTTTTTCTCTATTTCACCCCCTTTTATAATTATTTTAATAAATTGCAATTGGGTCCGTTTACCAAGTATTTACTACACATATAAACCAAACTGAACCAAAGGCTTGTAAACAGATATATAAGAGCATCTTCATTGGGGAACTCTCCAAAAGTTTTTTAAGATTAAAATATTTGTAAAAATTGAGAAAGTAGGGGAGAGATAGAAAAGAGTTTCTCATGTAGAAACTCTTGAGACACTTATCTTCTTTTGATTGGTCAAAAAAATTAAATAAATTATATTATTTTAATAATTAAATTTATTGTTATTATAATGGTAAGAGACTCATGTGAGTCTCTTACCAATGTTGATGCTCTAACTGTTGATTTTGCTTAAGTATCACATAGACTCTGTATCAGACAGAGAGTTTCAACTTTGTCTTAAAGAAACAAACATGAGAAGCTCACATTTTGTGTTAAAGGATCAAAGGGCAAAGAAATAATTAACTTATTATCAACTCATGTTGTTGTTTGTCCTTTTCCTTTGCAGCAGAACGAACAGAGGAGGTGAGAGGGAGCAAAAAGGATATGTGCAAAAGGCTATATAAGGAGACATAAGCTGTAACAATAACTGTCAAGGTGAGACAAAAGAAGTGATACAGAGAAAGAACATGAAGAGATTGTTAAGTGTCGTAACGGTTTTCTTAAGGGTTTTTGTAACCAAGTCTTTCTAGTGGATTCCGAGTAATCTCAGTCCAGACGTAGCGATTCTCCTTGGATCGTAAACTGGGTGAACAAAGTTTGTGTCTTTCTCATTTTTATTCAAACAAACGAGAGATCGATCGAATCAAAGAGAGATTGTGAGGTTTTTGTGTACTACAAGCTAAAAGTTACAAACTTTCTCACAAAACAAGTTCAAAGTTACTATCTTTCTTCAAAAAATTGGTATCAGAGCCTTGTTGGGAGCTGGAAAAGGAAGAAAAGGTGTTAACTTTGTAAAAGATTGAAGCTTTGTTGATATAGGTTGAAGCTTTGGTGATAAAGTTGTGAACTTTCTCTTTTTTGATGGCTTCTGGTAGAACAGAGGTGGAAACATTTGATGGAGAAGGGGATTACATTCTTTGGAAAGAAAAGTTGCTTGCTCACCTTGATATGATGGGTTTGCTTGAAGGGCTTGAAGATGAAGAAGCCTCAGAGACTTTGGAACAGACAACATATGGTGGAGATTCGTCTGTGGCAGAGCAAAGTGCAGCAGCCCAAGTTGATAAATCTCTCAAGGAAAAGAGAGGAAAGGCTAGATCTACTATTATTATGAGTTTGGGAAACAATGTTCTCAGGAAAGCCATAAAGGAGAAGACTGCAACAGGGATGATAAAGGTTCTAGATCAGTTTTTTATGCCAAAGTCTTTGCCAAACTGTATCTATCTGAAGTAGAGGTTGTATAAATACAAGATGCAGGAAAGTATGACAATAGATGAGAACGTGAATGATTTCTTCAAATTGATATCAGATCTAGAGAACATTCAAGTGACTATACCAGATGAAGATCAGGCTATTGTGTTGCTTATGTCACTACCAAAGCAGTTTGATCGGCTGAAGAAAACTCTGAAGTACTGCAAGAAAACTCTAGCTCTTGAAGAAATTACAAGAGCAACCAGGTCTAAGATATTAGAGTTGGGAGCTACAGGAAAGTTGTTGAAGAATAGCTCTGAAGCATTGTATGTACAGGACAGGGGAAGATCAAAAAAGAGGGATAAAGTTCTGAAAGAAACAAGAGCAGATCAAAGTCTAATGATAAGAAAGCTTGTTGGGTATGTGGCAAAGAGGGACACTATAAGAAACATTGTTACATCTGGAAAGAAAGAAACAAGAGGGGAAGTAACTCAGAGAAAGGAGAAACTTCAAATGTCACAGGACAAATGAATGATGCAGCAGCTCTCACTATTTTAGATGTTTTAAATGCAATGTCTGAAGTAGATGGAAATGAGTGGATAATGGACACGGGTTGTTCATTTCATATGACATCAAGGAGGGACTGGTATGTTAAGTTTGATAAGTCAAAGACTGGTAGAGTAAAGATGGCTAATAATACATTCTCTAAAGTAAAAGGAGTGGGTTGTATCAGGATCCAAAATGATGATCACTCAAAGGTTTTGCTTACAAATGTAAGGTATGTTCCATCGATGTCAAAGAATCTTATTTCTTTGGGGACATTGGAGGATCAAGGGTGCTGATTTCAGTCAAAGAACGAGGTTTTAAAAGTGAACAAAGTTGCAGAACAATTATCAAAAGGAAGAAAAGTGGTATATTGTATCTGCTACTAGGAACTGTGTTGTTGGAAAATGTTAATGCAGTGACATGTTCAATGGAAGAGGCAAAGTTATGGCATAACAGGCTTTGTCATATGAGTCAAAAGAGTATGGATATTCTAGTAAAGAAAGGGTGTCTACAAGCTGATAAGATTAGAGGTTTTGAATTCTGTGAGGATTGTACTTACGGGAAAGCTCATCGGGTAAGCTTTGCAACATGCAAACATGTTACAAAGGATGAGTTGGGGTACATTCATTCAGATCTTTGGGGATCTCCAACTGTACCAAGTTCACTAGGAGGATGTTAGTACTTTATTACTTTCATAGATGACTAAACAAGGAAAGTGTGGATCTATTTTCTGAAAAGAAAAGATGAAGCATTCAGGACATTTGTTGAATGGAAAAGGCTGGTTGAGAATCAATCAGGGAGAAAAGTGAAAGTATTGAGAACTAATAATGGTCTTGAGTTTTGCAACCAAGAGTTTGATGGTTTCTGCAGGGAAAAAAGGATTGTAATACACAGAACATGTACTTACACTCCGCAGCAGAATGGTGTTGCAGAACGCATTAACAGAACTATAATGTACAAGGTGAGAAGCATGCTTAGTGAATCTGGTTTGGGGAAGATGTATTGGCTGAAGTAGCTGCTACAACAGTTCATGGTATTAACAGGTCACCTGCATCAGCCATTGAGTATGAGATTCCAGAGAAAGTTTGGACATGGTTATTACCAGATTTGAACTCTTTGAGAAGATTTGGTTGCATTGTTTATGTTCACTAGGATCAAGGAAAGTTAAATCCAAGAACAAAGAAAGGCATTTTTCTCGGTTTTGCTACAGGGGTTAAGGGATACAGAGTGTGGGTCTTAGAAGACAGGAAATGTGTGATCAGCATAGATGTAACATTCACAGAAGAAGTGATGTTCAAAGACTATGACAGAAAAAGAAAGGAGATTGATACATCACTTCAAGAGAAAGGTGTTACTATGACAATTCCAGTACTTCAGGAAACTGGAAGTACTTCAGCTCAAGGTGGAGCAGATAATGAAGCTGAGACAGAACCAGATCCACTGCTTCAAGGAAAAGAACTTGAAGAGGATTTTGAATCTAATACAAAGTCTGAAGAAGGCTATAATCATCAAGATCTTGAGAATTATCAGCTGGCCAGAGATATAACAAGGAGAGAAATCAGGCAGCCAAGGAGATTTGATGAGAAGGGTGATTTAGGGTATGCTTATAATCTGACAGAAGATGGTGGTACACTAGAACCAACCTGTTACAGAGAAGTTGTAAGTGATCCAGATTATGATATGTGAAAGGTGGAATGGATGAGGAAATGTTGTCACATAAGAAAAATTACACTTGGGATCTTGTTGACAAACCAGAAAATGCAAAGATTATTGGTTGTAAGTGGGTATGCAAGAGAAAGATGGGTATATCGAGAGTAGAGGAGTCAAGGTTCAAGGCAATGTTGGTAGCACAGTGGTTCTCTTAAAGAGAAGGAATCGATTATGAAGAAATATTTTCACCTGTGGTGAAGCATGTCTCTATTCAGCTAATGTTATCAGCTGTAGCACATTATGATTTTGAACTGGAACAACTTAACGTAAAAACGACATTCCTACATGGTACTATTGAGGAAACTATCTACATGATGCAACCAGAAGGATATGTGGACAAGAAGTCACCAGAGAAGGTGTGTCTGCTAAGGAAGGCTCTATATGGATTGAAGCAATCACCAAGATTGTGGAATCAAAGGTTTGACTCATTCATGAGATCAACGGATTATTCAAGAAGCTTGTATGACAGTTGTGTGTACTTCAAGGAAACTGAAGCAGAAGTTATTACATACTTGCTGTTATATGTCGATGATATGTTGCTCATATCAAAGAGCAACGACACAATCAACAAGCTGAAGGAAAGCCTAAATTCTAAATTTGATATGAAGGATTTGGATGTTGCAAAGAGAATCTTGGGTATGGGGATACACAAAGACATATCTAAGCATATACTAGAACTGTCACAGAGAGATTATCTGCAGAAGATTCTTGATACATACAAGATAAGTGAATGCAAAGTAGTTCAGACACCTTTGGGTGGTCATATGAAGTTGAGATCAGCTACAGAAGAAGAACTACATGAATAAGTTGTGTCAATGAAAGCTGTACCTTGTGCAAGTGCTGTGGGAAACATAATGTACTCAATGATCGGCTCAAAGCCAGATTTGGCGTATCTAGTTGGTGTTATAAGCAGGTTTATGAGCAAACCATTGAAAGAACATTGGCAGGTTGTGAAGTGGGTTCTGAGGTACATCAAGGGTACACTAAGAACAAGACTTCAATACAAGAAAGAGGATGAGTTTGTAGTAAAGGGTTTCTGCGATTCTGATTTTGTTGCAGACATGGATATAAGAAGATCTATCACAGGGTACACATTCATTGTGGGAGGTAACCTAATCAAATGGGAGTCTGGTTTACAGGATGTAGTAGCACTATCTACGATAGAGGCAGAGTACATAGCTCTGACAGAATCAGCCAAAGAAGCAGTGTGACTGAAGGGAATCATGAATGAATTGGATTTCAAACAGGGTTCAGTTGAGATCTATTATGACACGAGTGCTATTGCTCTAGCAAAGAATGGTGTACATCATGAAAGGACTAAACATATCCAGAGGAGGTTTCACTTCATCAGAGACTTGATAAGTGAAGGAGAGATCAAGGTCTTGAAGATCTCAACAGTGCATAATCTGACTGATATGTTGACGAAGGTGCTACCTGTTAGCAAGTTCCTAAGTGCTCTCGCGAGACTCAGGGTTACCAATGCCTAGTTTTGGCAAAGATCCGAGATGGAAATCAAGATCACTAAAAAGAAAAGTAGTTCCGAAGGTGATACAGAAGCAAGGTGGAGTTTTGTTGGTTTTGCTTAAGTATCACAGAAACTCTGTATCAGACAGAGGGTTCCAACTTTGTCTTAAAGAAACAAACATGAAGAGCTCACATGTTTGTGTTAAAGGATCAAAGGGCAAAGGAGTAATTAACCTATTGCCAACTCATATTGTTGTTTGTCCTCTTCCTCTGCAGCAGAACTAATAGAGGAGGTAAGAGGGAGCAAAAAAGATATGTGCAAAACGCTATATAAAAAGATATAAGTTATAACAATGGCTGTCAAAGTGAGACAAAAGAAGTGATACAAAGAAAAAACAGAAAGTTACAAGTGTCATAGCAGTTTTCTTAAAAGTTTTTGTAACCAAGTCTTTCTAGTGAACTTCCAAGTAATCTCGATCCAGACGTAACAATTCTCCTTTGATCGAAAACTGGGTGAATAAAGTTTGTGTTTTTCTTATTTTTATTCAAACAAACGAAAGATCGATCGAATCAAAAAGAGATTGTGAAATCTTCGTATACTACAAGCTAAAAGTTACAAACTTTCTCACAAAAAAAAAAAGTTCAAAATTACTATCTTTCTACAACAGTATTAACATTGAATTTTGTAGCGAAAACATAAGCAAAAACCAAATTTTACCACAATTAAAACCAAAGAGTAAAGAGCTGAACCAACCAAAAAACTTCGGTTCCGTTTCTGTATGCATTTTGCAAAACAGAACCGAACTACACCTAACTCTAATCCGAACAAAACACAAAATACGAGTGGGAAGATGTATATAATACAATGAGACATTTGTATAATATGTTATATCTAGATCGTGTTACTTTCTTCTGTTGCTTTGTGTAAACCCAACCCTATTACCCATGAACACACCATTTCCCTTTCTATTTAATCCTCCTCTTCTTGTGCAACCGAACCTGTTTTGCGGAACATGCTCATCATCCTGCTAATAATTTCCTCAAACGACGGTCGTTTTGCTGGATCACTGTCCCAAGAATTCAGAACAAATTTTACATTTGAAGTTTTTCAATCGTAGTGGAACAATTTACATTGCGATCGTTTCTAACCTTTGCCAACAATCCTGTATTATAGATGCTATCCGCGGATTTAATCCTTCTGGTAAGTCTAGCCGTCGGTCCATGAACCCCACACATCCAACAACCTATTACAACTCTATAAGATCACTACGACATTTTTTAGTTAATAATTACTCTCTCATACAGACAGGATTTGAGAGGTACCTGAATAGAGTTTAGACGGTCCCATGGTATTAAAGTAGTCATTAGCTCCCATAAGATGACTCCAAAGCTGAACACATCGCACCTGATACGACCAAAGAAATTGAGATTTTAGCCTAAAAATTATGTTCAACTTATCGAATAACTAATATTATCTCCGACGCACTTTTCATTTGAAGGTTCACTCCTGAGAACTTCAGGGGCCATCCATTGCGGCTGCACAAGAAAATGATTAATGTTTAGTTAGAGATACCCAAGTAAATTCCATGGTTTAAAGGGAATCGAAAACGAGAACAGAAGGCTGTTTTGAGAAAACATTACCGTTCCTTTCCCGGATCTAGTGCTTAAGAATGTAGCGTTCTTCCACTTTGAGAGCCCAAAGTCCCCAACCTAAAGAAGAAAAGAGGTGTGAGTAAAGAGTTAACAAACTAATTATTTTTACAAGTCTTCATGAGTGCGAAATGAAGCCTTCGTTGTACCTTAACATTCCAGTTTCTGTCCACAAGTAGATTGGATGACTTCAAGTCCCTGTGTACTATTGGTGGATTTCTGCGGTGTAAGTAATTCATTCCCCTAGCCTGCAGCAACAATGAAGAACCCGGATTCGATCAGCACTACAAAAGCCTTTCTTCAATTCAAGGGAGGTTATGAGAGATACGAGTCTTACAACATCAAGGGCCATCTTTAAACGGCGTTTCTTGTCCAATGGCTGATTTGAACTATGAAGTATTTTGAAGAGACTCCCTCTAATCATCAAAACCGGAAAGAAATAAATCAACACAGTGTATCAAACTGCAATTTCTTGAAGCGTAATACAACACACTCAATAAGAACGACCACTACTTCCAGATCCAGAGTTCAATAATTCTACCTTGGTAGATACTCCATGACTATGGCTGATCTTTCTTCTGAGCATACTGCTCCCATGAATAACAGCACATTTGGATGTCTCAGTTTCTTCATAATGTTTATCTGAAGATATTGATCCCAGCTGATTTACTTTGTCTAGCACGGATAATTTTTTCAAAACACTTGCATAACAAAGAGAAACAAATATTCGTACCTCCTTTTTGCATTCCGTCAAAGTCATAGCATTGTAATCACCCTCAAAGTAAACCTTAATAGCTACATCCTGGCCCAAAAAATTGGACTAGTTTCGTTATTCCTCTGCACCTGATCCAAGAACCTGATTTGAATTATCTTTAAATGACAGAAAACTTACCGATCCATTCCAAACTCCTCGATGAACCGCAGCAAATGAACCTGTGCGCAGCATCAGAAATAAGCGGAAATTCTATTTAACATCCTAGATAGACATCTGTATTTGAATCTGCATATCTAAAAAGTGAAAAATGAGTGTAAGCTCTGGTAAACCAAACGTACCTCTACCAACTTCTTCCCCAAGTTGAAGATCTTCCCATCGTATCTCACACGATGAACCGGTGATTAGCCCACTATTCATTTGGCTCGATGGACTTCTTTGCCTATTCACACTGACTTCAAGACCTGGAAGGGGATCACCGCTAGGCCGAGCAGTCCAAGCATCTTCTATCTCACCATTTAAGTCTGACATTCTTGTTCCCCTGCCAGAAACCAAACCACACTCTGGTCCTTTGGGTGGTTTCCTCAGACTCACATTCCCAAAAACCTGAAAATGGTCTCTAACAGGCGGTGCTATATGTCTCTCTTCAGTCAAACCTCGAGCTCCAATCCCATAGACATCTGAGAATTTAGTTTCGGCCTTGATTGGCTTTCCATTACCATTGTCTTTGAAAGCCGTGCAGCTAACTGCATTAGGAGCTTTTGAAATAGCTCCACCGCCACCAGCCATATTCTTTATCCCATTTCCCAAGATAGGCTCATTATCTTCATTTCCTTGGTTGCCAGTAAATTTCCTTTGCAGCTTGCCCAAAAACTTATCCGCCTACGCTAGTAGACAACAACTTAAACATGAGACACTAAATGTTCCACAAAATGTCAATAAGAGGTCCAGTTTCTTGTTCAACTAGACGGCCAGAGAACTTACCAGTGAGCCATACTTCTCGAAAGTTTTGGAGGCAACAACTGGAACACTTTCATCTCTGCTCGTGGAGTTCTGAGTTGCATTGACGGAATCATCTCCATTTCTCTGTGGTAGAAGCTTCGACGCCTTCTTGGTTTGTTCAGAGAACAGCCAAACAAACAATCATTCATCTTGCTAGGAATCAAACAAGAAAATGGAACAAAAAAAAAAACAGACGATGAAAATTTACCAGGTTTGAAACACTTGATGATATCTGTGGGATAACCGGAACCTGTGACGATGCTTCAGCAATCTCAGGCCTGGGGAGGTGCCATTGGTGCTTTCTCAAGTTTGATACCTGTCTATTAGTGTTTGCTTGTCGTTGATGCTCACTACTTAGTGGATGCATCCTATTGAAAAGTGTTGCATCACTAGAGACAGTAACAATACCAACAAGCTCTCCACCTTCATAGATAGGGCTTTTAGTCACCAATGCCATGAACAGTTCGCCTGTTTTCTTCTGAAATGGAAACTGACCAGTCCAAGTCTCCCCACGGCAAACTCTATTCCGGATACTCATTAGGCAGTTTCGGTATTCTTCGGTAACAAGCACATCAATCGTTCTGTAGCCAATAATTTCCTCAGCATACCAATGGTATAGATTCTCAGCAGAACGGCTCCTGAATCATTCAGATAAAACATAGAATACAAAGAAATCACCAGAGTGATTGCATCACAGAACACAATTCAATGAAACACAAATCGAATTTTACTAGCTCCTGATTGAACCAAATCATTTACAAGCACCAGAGAAAAGCTCACCAGAATGTGATTTCCCCAGTAGCAGCGGATGTGACATGAATCGCGTGTCCCATTGAATCCATCAAAGTCCGGTAAGCACTATCGGTGAAGTAGAATCCCGAAACAGCTCTCTCCCAAGTCGCCGACGGACTATCCCATGAATCCTCCTCAGCCTCGACTTCAGCCTCAGTCACCGCCTCCAGTTCCGGCGGCGATTCGTAGCAGATTCGCCTCTCCTCCTGCATCAATAAATCATCCACGTCCTCCCGTAGTCTGGCTTGACTCGTCTCCATTTTCTGGCACCACTCCACCAGAACCTGGTAGTAACTCGAGTCGGAGTTGTTTCCGGCCATCGTACTTCGCCGGAGAAACTGTTGAGCAGACGCATCAAGGATCCGTAAATTTCCCAAAAATATAAATTAGGATTTGAAATAGAAGAAATTTGCGGCCTTCACCCATTTGTTTATTAGTATTTTTCTGCAAGAAGCTTTCTTAATTACTCGTGACGCCATAATTAACAGAACCAGCTCAAATAAAATAAAACCACTGTGACGCTTCGAACTTGCGCCACGTGTCCCTCTACTAATAGGGTTCTGCCACTTGTAGAATTGCATATGTAAGTGGAAGGCTTTGGTTGTCAGGATTTAAAAGCCGTGATTGACAAAAATACCCCTATGACAGACAGATAATTACTGTGTTATCCTTCTTGTTGCCGCCATTGGTGGGGAAAAAATGTCAAAATGGTGATGGTGTTGAAAGCCTCCAAAGACATCCTCCTTATATATATTAAAAGAGAAATCTATTTAGTAATTTTGTCCACGTGTCACTCATACATCAATTCTAGAATTAATCGTTATGATTTGATTGGTTATTGAGATTAGAAATTTTTTTTTATTTTAAATTATTTTATTCGATACATTTAAGACTACTAAACCATGATCAATTTAATTTTTATAACCAAACATTCTTCTTACAGTTCAAAATTAGAAATAGTAAATAATCATTATTACCAAATTGATCATGCAATTGATAAAAATCTTAATCTTAGATTGTAATTTTACGATTTTTTTATTTTACCAATTAGATTGTAAAAGGTTTATAAAAAATAACATTAATCTATAATAGATTGTAATTTAAAGATTTTTTATTTGACCAATTAGATTGTAAAAAATTTATGAAAAATAACATTAATATTAGAATATAAATTTAAAAATTGTAAACATGTCTATAACACCATATGAATAATTGTGTATTTTATGTAGCTACAATATTCGAATATGCTTCTTTGTATCTTTATAATTTAGCTACAATATTCGAATATAAATTTAAAGTTTAACAGTCGAATATGTTAATCTTTTTTAATATGATATAGAATTAAATATACAAATCAAATTATAGAAATAATTCTATATCAATTAGATTGTATATTTAACGATTGAATACTTTATAGAAAGTGAATAAAATTTGTACTAATTTATAGATAAACGTTTATGATTCTTTAAATCACAAAGGAAAGTCATTAATAATTTCATTTAAAATAAAAACTTGAACACCAACTTTAAAAAAAATAATCTCATGTTTTATAAAACGTGAATTGTGTCTTACATTGGCCAAGGAGACTATCGATATATATACATACATATATATATATATATATATATATATGCAGAATAAATGAGCAAAAAAAATAATCTCATGTTTTATAAAACGTGA
>OVAN01002705.1:0-13602 GCA_900406275.1 Anastatica hierochuntica
TGAAACTAATCTAAAATGAACCTAATTATGCATGAAATTATATACACATCACTACCCTAGAGTGAGGATCATTTCCAACACAAATGATGCAGCTTTGGAGGACAAGAATGTTAGTCTAGACCCTGGAGATAGCCACAAGAAGCACCAAGTTTCAAAGAAAGAAGCTCTACCCATCAAATCACCGATTTCTACAAAACTGGCGAAACGGTTAAAAGGAGAAACACTTGTGCGCTCAAAGTACAAACTAACCCACTCATGGACATGAAGGAATCAAAGGATGATAACTACAAGGTCAAGACATTCTTTTCTAGGGTCAAGATAAGAATCCTCAATGGTTTTAACATGAAGAATGATTAAATCGCCAAAATAAGCTCGAGAATACTCGTAAGCAATTCCTGCGGGCGATAGTGACATGTGAGGAAACTGGAGGCAAGCTTAATGATCTTAAATCACCTACAATGCCACCAATTCCAGAGACTCAAGAAGTAAAAGGAACCACACTTCCTTTAGTAGATATATTTCGCACATAAAAAGTTAATGGAGTCGAGCTAAAGACTCAAAACAAGTGCTTTTTAGGATGCAACCCACATGATTTTTAATTTTTTAGGACTTACTTAGGATTTTCGAAAAACATGAAAAACACACAAAAATTGATTCAAGTACAACACTTAAGATACCTGAAAGTTGTTTCCACTAGGTGGCGACTGATTATACTTCGGTATGTGCCAAAAAAGGGCCCCTACTGATGGCAAGGCTTACTTTTCTCAAAAACAGTTTTTCAATTTTGGCGTGAAAGCATATCAAATGGGTTCATACCGTCTCCTGTACCTTTCCATACACTTATTTGAGACTGGAGAATGATGCCAAGATGCGCCAAAAAATTCCCAGCTCTAAATTAAAATTTTTGGATAACGCAATGATATAATGAATAACCGAGAAGAAATATTGAGAAAAACCATCATTTTGTCTTGCTGAAGCATTACGAACAATTGATCGTAATTTATGGTCAACTCATAAAAGTACCAAAAGAGGTAAAACAAAACCTCGTACTTCATTTTCTATAACATATACTACATGAAAGGTGACATACCTGAGAGAAATAGACCTTGGAGTAGTCAAAATAAATATTACCTCGAAGGATGAAGATTCATAACAAATGGAGACATGGAAAGTTCTATTAACCCCAAGCTAATAAAAAAAACCATTGAGGATGCTCGAGAAATGTAACCATTTTGAGCATAGCAGCCCAATTTGCATTTTGATTTTCAAATTTTAATTTTCGGCTAACAATATGTCGTTTTTTTCTAGCCCTTAAAGTAAACGGAATGAAAATTCACCAAGTACTCTCAATGATCCTAGCTACATTCCAAGATCAATCCATACGAGTACTTAATATGGTCAAAAAGGAGATATAAAAATAAAAAAAAACTTCTCAGTGTTTGTCTTCTTAAATCTCTGGGCCAAATCCACCATAAAAAAAGTTTTGAAAATTTTTGGTACAATGAAAAGCCTCCCAGAACACTTCCTCGCCAATCGAAATATAAAACGACCGTTGAGATTAAAAATGGCAGAGTAAAAAACAGATCGATCGAGAACATATCCCACCGGCTGGTGAAGAACGAGCCACTGACATGTGCCATATGTGCCATCACAACTAATTAAAAATGTGTGCTTGCCTCGACCAGCAACTCAGCCATGAAGCTTCCACGGGTTGACTAGTTTCCCACCACAAGTGCGTGTCAAAATAAGCCATCCGACTGGTAGGAATGTTTCGCCTGCCTAGTTTTGTACTTAGTATTAACTGAGTGAAGAGATTTCTAGCTCTTCTTGTACAACGGGTGTCTGGGTGTTGTGAAGTTTAGCTTTATGCCGCATTCTTCGCAAAATTTCTTGAAGATGTTGCTTGTGAACTGAGGTCCATTATCTGCTATTGTTACTTGGGGGACTACAAATCGTGTTACCATGTTTTTTCATAGGAATATTTTAATTCGGTCATCGGCAATCTTGCTCAAGGCCTCTGCTTTTACACCCACTTAGAAAATTAGTCTGTTACCATTAGCAGGTTGAGCATCTGGTCAGGGGTTTGTGGGAATTTTCCCACTATATCCATGCCTTACTTCATTAATGGCCAGAGAAAGTTGGATTTTTTATTCCAATGTTTTGCAATGGGAAATGCGTTATTGGCCATTATCGGCCAATAATATTCAACTCTTTCGGCTTTGAGTACTAGGCTTCTTCAATTTGAATGGGATCCACATTCTCCTCTTTGGATTTTTAGGAGGATAAGGTTAGCATCTTCTAGTTTTATGCATCATAAGTATTTTCCATAAAATGTCCTTTGGTATAGCTTATCTTTGATCACGCAATAACGAGCCAATTTGCATCTCGATCCTTCGGCATTCAATTATGAGGTTTGGTAGCCTGTCATCTTTTAGGTAAGCCATGAAAGGGGTCATCCAAGTCTGGTTGTCTCCAATTGGGGAGATCTGTAATCCTTTTGCATCTTAACTCATGGCAGGCCACTTAAGTAGCTGGAGTAGGATGTTGATTCCTTATGTTGTTTGCAAACCGGAGCCTAGGTTAGCTAAGGCGTCGACGTATGAATTTGGCTCCCTAGGAATCTATTATAGTTCACAAGCTTGGAATAAGTCGTTGATCCTCTTGGCCATAGCCAGGTAGTTGCCATGTTGGCGTCTTTTTCCTGGTTACCATCTTGCGTCAGGTTCACGACTAATTGCGAATAGATGAAACCTTCAAGTTTTCCTCTCTTATTTCTCTTGCCAACCTGAATCCAACAATTAGGGATTCATACTCGCTCTTGGTATTCATGACTTTGAAGTTACACCCTATGCCTCTAGATGTAACTTCTCTCGCTGTTGATACCTTTGCTCCTCTAACGTTACTTGATCTGCCTACATAAATCTTCCGTTCTTGTGCCCAGTTTTCTCTTGCTTGATCTTGACATCCTCCAACACCACGAGAATCATGAAAGGTGAAAATTCTGCAATGATATCTGCAAGCACTTGTGGTTTTATTGCAATGTCAAGCCAAAAGATTACATTGACTTGATGTGTAATGAGGTGACTACCACGAAAATGTTACCTTGGAAGTAAGGGCGCATTTTTTGCCTTCCATGACCATGGCAAGAGCTAGCTTCTCTATGTGGTTGTAGCTTGTCGACATGTTGGGGCGACTTCCTTAGGTAATATACCAGGTGTTGTTTTTTCCCTTCCACCGTAACAACTACGACACTTACCGCATGGTCAAAAACTGGAAGGTAAAGCAAGAACGGTTCTCCGTCTTGAGGTTTAGAGAGTACAAGCAACATGGACAGGTACTCTTTCAGCTTACTCTGGGTGTCTTCACACATATGGTCCCAGATGAAGTATTTTGAGTTCTTGAGAGATTATAAGAATGCTTGAGACTTGTCTGAAAGACTGAATATGAATCTACTTAAGGTTGTCATTCTGCCTATTAGCTTTTCCACATCTTTTAAACTCTTGGGTGAAGGGATAGCTTTGGTTAGCTTTGATCCATTGATAAGTATAGCCCATGAATTTTCCCGAGCTCACATTGAAAGAATACCCGGACGGGTTGAGCTTCGGGTTATATTTTCTCAACATGGATAACGCCTGCTGCACATGGGAAACATGGTCTTCTACCTCTAGTGACATACCAAGATGTCAACTATGTAGACTTCCATGGTGTGGCTAATTTGCTCAGTAAACATCTTGTTGACATGCCTCTGATATGTGGATCTTGCGTTCTATAGCCAAAAGGGAATCATTTTGTAGTAGTCTATTCCCCTAGAGGTCATGAAAGATGTTTTCTATGGATTGTCTCAGTTCATGAGGATATGTTTGTACTTGGAGTAGACGCCAATGAAGCTAATGAGCTTGTGCCTCACCGTTGCGTATACTATCTTGTCGATATGGCGTAGTGCGAAAGAATCTTTTGGGCACGATTTGTTTATATCTATGAAATAATTGAAGACGTTCCTCGTGCCATTTTTCTTTTGAACTACCACGACGTTGGCCAACAAATCCGTGTATTGAAATTCTTTTAATAACTTGACATTAAGAAGGTTTTCACCTCGTCATTGATTATCAGGTTGCGCTCTGAAGAAAACTTCTTCTTTTATGTTTAGATGGCAATCGTTTGGGTTCTACTTGTAACATTTACATTATTACCTCTAGATATATGTTTGGCCTGTCCACTTGAGACCGTACGAAGCAATTAGTATTATATCTTAGGAAAACAATGGGCCTTTGTCTTAAGTTCACTTGTAGCCTTGATCCCAGTTTGAGGTTTATCTCAGGATCTTCTGGCGTTAGGGGTATCTCATATAACTGTTCCACTTCCGGCTCTTCAGAATGTGAGGCAGAAATAGGTTTTTGTAATTTCTATAAGGTTTTCGTCTTGCTCTTGACGGTTGTCTTATAGGATGATCGAGCATTCTCCTGGTTTCTTTTGATCTCCCTCATTCCCAAGGGGGTTGAGAACATTAGTACTTGATGCACGACTCCCATCTTGTTTATCCAAGGATGACCCATTATCATATCGTAGGCGGAGGCAAAGTCGATGACTAAGAACATCGTGTTCAGGTTGACTCTTCTTGTGTAAATAGGGAGTGTTACCTCCCCGATTTTCCAGGTTACTTCTCCACTAAAAACAAACGGACAATGTGGTTTTCTTGGTTAGTTCCTCCTTTGTAAGACCAATATCTCCGTGCGTCTCAAGGAAGGGCACATTGGTGGAGCTTCCATTGCCAATGAGTATTTTTTCACCAAATAATTTGCCACCGTTAGAGATACAACCAAAGCATCGTGGTGCAAAATAAGCAATTTCTTCCTCTCCTAAGAAATGAAGCTGAGAGTGTCAAGTGGAGGCTCTTCCGCTTGTGTTCCAGAATGCCTTCACTATATTTGGTGATCCTTGTACTCCTCTTAGTTGTGGCATGGGTGATGCCGCTAACTTCACATCCTACAAGGATGAAATGGATTACATGATCGTGCCTAGTTGGAGAGGTAGGAGCATTCTTCATGGTGGGGCTATCCTCCTCTCGGTTGTTCATCAAAGCCTTGGCTTTGTCCGAGAGGAATTCAGTAGGTAGCCTTCTTTAAGAGCTAATTAACTTCAATTTTTTAGTAAGATGCAATCTTCCGTTCTATGACTATAATCATTATGGAAATCACATCATTTGCTAACATTCCGATGTATTTCTGGGATCTGATTTTCTGAAACCACTTGACTTGAGAGCCCATCCACCTCATAAAACCCTACTAGTTCCCTCCTTGATTTTGATAGGTTTGAGATATCTTGCCTAGTAGTCACAACAATCCTCTCGCTTATTGCTCTATCCAAGGGTCAGTGTCTGCCTCTGGCTCCTTTTCCTTTTGCTTCCTTATTTGGTCAAAGTTTGTCATCCATGGTGTACTTCTCCATCCGTATGACTTGTGCCTCCGACTTTGGGGTGTATCCTCGCCTTGCGGCTAGATCCTCTTCCCATTTGATTTGTGCCTGGGCGAGGGAGAGTACATCTTTCATCGTGTAGCTTGGATATTTGGTCAAATATTTGTCGAGATCGTCGTCTACTTGTGATCTCGTTTTAAAGGTAGAGATTGCTTGGATATTGCTACGTTCTCTTGGTTAATGCGACTCACGTAGTTTTGTTGAGGCTTACATTGTGTTGGACATCTGGTATAGGTCATCAGAGTTCTTTGGCAAGATTGTGTTGATGACAAATTGTCCTGCGATCAAATCAGTTAGAGCAACAAAAGAGTGGATAGACCCGTCGGGTAGACTCATGAACCTTTAAAGTGCAGACCCGGAAAAACTCGATCTAAAACCTTCGCACATGGCTGCTTCTTTTTGTTCTTTGTGTATAGCCATTTTACAAATCTTTTGCATGTACTATGCTATGTAGATGTAAGGATTAGTGGTTCAGTCATATGAATTCATAGTAGGGAAGGAGAACTTCTTGGGCATATGGATAAACATGATCTCCTTAGACAAGGGAGTGTCTTCATAAGAGCTTAAGGCAATTCTTCTTATGGGAGGCACGATGTCAGGAAAGCACTCCATTATGCTTCGTATTGCCTCGAATTGTCAGAGAAGATGGCTTCAGGGTGTGCGACCTCAGCTGAGAGTTGTGTGAGTCCTTGGACTAGGTGGCGTATGAATGTGCGCTTCTTTCACTTGATTTTCCTCAACTATAGTTCATGTCGTTCCATCATGTTTTTCACATCAAGAGTAACCAGACACACCATCATGGGTATGAGTACCCATAACATTGGCTTTATTCCCTGGTTAGACATCAGACTTGACTTCATCTCCCTTAAGGCTTCTTCTCCCGCTCAAGTTTTTGCAAAAACTGCACGTTCTCCTCTAACTTCTTCGCACACGCCTCATTCAGCTTCGTAAGGGTTTAGAGCTCCTCCATTGCTGCCGCGCCGAATTTCTTAAGAGTTTGGTTCTTCCGTTCTTGCTCCATCTCTTCGAATTGCTTTTTCGAGGGCACGAGTTAAGATCTCGATCTTCATACCTCAGGTTGGTAAGAGTTGTGATTGTAATATCTATAATATCTCTTACCATTGTCACTTAGCTTGTCGTGTGCCCCTTGTTGTAATGCCAAACTATAATGGGTATTTTAGGGCAAGATTCTTTTTAACACTTCGAAAGTAGGAGATAATACGAGAAGATGAATGAGACTCTTTATTCATATTGAATAAGAAGCTTAAAGAAACAACATAAATTGTGTATGAACCTAATCTAGTGGTAAGCACTAATTTCTCGTAGATCTAGTGTTTGAGTCTCTAAGTTTGAAAAAGAAGCATTGTCTTAACCCCTAGGTTTAGTATTTATAGGTGAAAGTCGTTGATTACCCCTAAGAATTAAAAAATATCTGTCTATATCCTTAGAAATTAGGCATATATCCTTTTACCTTTAAATTAGAAAATTTTCTTTCCTCTGGTAGATCTTCCTACCATGCAGCATACTCTCGACTTCCGGCTCCCTTCTTCTAGACTTTCTTCTACTTTTGGATTAATTTGTCATACTGCTCTTATGTTAAGAGGATTCTACATGGTTAAATTACTCTTAACATCGACCATGGATGGTTTGCAGGTGTAACAAGAGCACCCAATAAGCTAAACAGCAAAACCTCTAGGTGGACGCTATAAGCTTCACGACTGAGGAGCAAAAGAAAGTGTTAATTCCACACCACGACACCTTTGTTGTGTCTATAACTCATTTACAACGGGAGCTCCACCAGTATGCTCTTTCTAATAACATTTAGAGATCTTGTGCTCACAAAAGACACACTAACCAAGAAAACAATGCGGCTCGTCGTTTCAGTGGTGAGGTTAAGCACACAATTGGTGAAGTCACACTCCCTGTATATGCAAGAGGAGTAAACAAAACCATAATCTTCTCAATAATATATTGTGTGACTTCCTACAACATGATCATGGGTCATCCTTGTATACATGAGATGGGAGTCGTATCTCCTACTTTACACTAGGTCATGAAGTTTCCAACCCCACAGCGAATCAAAGAAATCAAAGGAGATCAGATGAACTCATGTTTCTAGTACCAAATTAACCTTATGTGCAAGACGACTGCCTTATAGAAATTACAAAAACCACTTCAAGTTGTCCATTCTGTGGAGCCAGAAGTGAGCAACTAGTTGAAGTGCACTTGACAGCAGAAGCCACTGAACTAAGAGAAACCTCAAAGTGGGCTCTAGGCTACCAGAAGGTCTAAGGTAGAGACTCATCGAGTTTCAAATGTCTAACTCATACCGCTTTTGCTGATCTCATGTGGACATGTCAGGGATAGACCTAGAGGTTATAGCGTGGTGACTCAACATAGATAACAACAACTAGCCCATGAAGCAAAAAGGCGTAAATATGCTCCAAAACATTATTTGCTCATAAACGATGAGGTGAAGATTATGTTGGTTGCTGGGTTTATCAGGGAAGTACAATATCCTAACAGGCTGGCCAAAATGGTGGTTACACACAAGAAGAATGGAAAGTGGAAAGTGTGAATAGACTACAAGGATCTAAACAAGTTTTGCCCAAAAGATCCCTTTCCACTGCCTCCCATTTGCTAATTGGTATACACCATTGCTGGACATAAGGTAATGGGCATCATGGATGCGTTCTCCGGGTTAACCAAATCGTCATACACCTATACGAACATATTAAAATTTCCCCCATGACATCCTGCGGGATCTCTTGCTACAAAGTTATGTCTTATGCTCAAGAAAGCTTTATGCACATGGTTAACTTGATGTTTGCTGAGAAAATTGGCGACACCTTAGAAGACTATAGAAATTACAAGTTGGTGAAATCACTGGAAGCAGAGGATCACATTGCTCACCCACAACAAGCATTCTTCATGCTAAGGAAGTACAACATGAAATTTAATCCTTCCAAGTGTTTTTTAAGAGTAAGCTCTGGGAAATTATTTGACTATATAGTGACATACCAAGAAATTAAACCCAATCGAGATCAAATCAGGCAATCCATGGGATTTCCTTATAATAGAATCTCCAGGATGTACTGCTTATGAATCTGAGGGATTTCCCAAGATCCAAAATTCTCCAAACGTTTGCCCCTTAATATCTAGGTTTGATCCAAAGCAGAGGAATAATGTGTCCCCCTTTGTTTTGTTGTAGGCAGTAACGACTTTCTTCCTTAACCCTTGGATTACAAGGCGAAAGGTGCCATCTTTACTAAGTATGTGGCCATAGCCAAGAGTCTAATTGAGTCATTCCAAACAAGTGAAGTTAAACAAACCACTAGGGATCAGAATTCCCATGCTCACGCTCTAGCCAACCTTGGTTCTGCATTTAAAACGAGTTAGCGTACCAACATTCCACTCCAGGTTGTGCAATGGCTTACTATAGATGAAGACAAAGAGAGACCACAAGTCTGCACCATCGAAGAATGTCAAAATTGGATGACTCCAATCATAGCTTATCTAAAGTTAGATGCATTACCAAACAATTGGACTAAATTCTGGAAAATCAAGAAATAGGTGCCACTCTACTGCTTAATCCAGGATAAACATAATTGAAAGATAATCTCTATGATATATGTTGGGTGATGCAAAACTTTTTTCCAAGAAATTCATGAAGGGATGTGCGGATCTTACTCAAGCAGAAGAAATGTATTGCTCAAGGCTAAGAGCTGGATCTGATTGTCCAACAATGGGAAATGGCACCATACTCATGGCAAAGCATTGTAGTAAATGTCAAAGGCACATCCAATTTTGCAAGCTCCCTCCGGAAAAAAAATTAATTTTATCATCTCTCCCTGGCGGTTTATAATCTGGGACATTAATATCGTGGAGAAATTACCTAATGCCCCTAACCATAAGATTTTCTTGCTTTTGTAACTTATTACTTTTTTCAAATAAATTGAGGTCGAGGCCTTGAGTAAGATCTCTGACACCCATATCATGAACTTTCTATGGAAAAATATGATTTGGAGTTCTTTAGGAGATCGTCACAGATAATATTCTACAACTCACCAGCAGAAAACATCAAGGATTTTTATGGGGAATGAACATAAAGTTAAGCTTTGCAATACCCACACATCGCTAGTCCAATGGACAGGGGAAATATACAAATAAAAGAGTAATAAATAACCTAAAAACAGTTGGGAGAAGCAAAAGGCAACTTCGTGGAGCTACTAGGAGTACTATGGGAAAATCGAACTACCACCAAGACCTCAACATAGTAAACCACTTCCTCTTTAGTTTATGGCTCATAAGTAGTAGCCCCGCTGAAGTTAGCATGAGAACAACCAGAATAGTCCATTTTCAAACGAGTATAATGAACAACTGATGACCTAGGCTCTTGGCTTTCTAGATGAAAAAAGAAAGGTATCAAAAATTTAGGAACTTGTCCTATCATAAAGAGGTAGCAAGAAGGTACAATAGAAAAGTATGGACAAGAACCTTCTAGCAAGGGGAAGAGGTTCTACTACGCGTGTTCGATAACACTAAGAATAAAGAAACCGGAAAGTTAGCCTCTAGTTGGGAAGTACCCTAAAAAGTTGTTGAAATAAGATGATTTGGCGGATACACGTTACAAGATAGGTATGGAAAATCCAACCAAACAGTTGGAAAGCGTTACACTTAAAATCATACTACTTCTGAAAGAAGATCCTCATTCTTTGTAGCTCCGTTGGAAGACACATCCTCAGGTGTTCTATTTTCCTTTCTACTTCTTTTTACTTATTATTTTCATAATACTCTAGCGTCTAAGAACATATTCATACAAAAAACCACTTACATCTCATAAAAAACCAGAAAGAATAGCAAAGCGGGGGCACATAAGTTAAAATGCGGTAGGGAAAAAGCCAAAATTTACTAAAAGGTAACACACACCCTAAAATAATGAAAATAAACTGCATACTCCTGCTAAAGAGGCTGATATACAGCAAGCAATGCCATATTCTTAGTAGGAAGCATGACTACTAACTGCTTACCAAAAAGTGGGAAGTAGCAAGACTAGCGGTTGAATCTCCTTAATAGGAAGATTTAGACCTACATAGATTGATAAGATTAGAGTTTGACTCATCTTAATGGGGTACTATCACACAAACAATATATAAAAGACTGACATTGGCTTACCAATGTGAACAAGAAGTGCTTTATCCAATGCGAAAGAGAGATATCAATACTATTGGATTCTACTTACCTATGTTGGAACAACAAAGAACAAATCAAGGGAAATCAATATCATTAACCTGTTAACCCAAGAGGAAGCAGGGTGAACAAGTACGACTATATTTTCAATTTCGCACACCCAAAGGGTGGGCAACACACAAAGCGATATGAATCTTCTTGCCTACTCACACCTGATGATAGTACATATATCATTATGAGTCTACTTACTCATATATGGGGCAATACTCGCTAAACCATTCATGGGAGCTCTAATAGATTTATTATGATATTGCTTATCCAACGTGAAAGCATAGAGGATAAATAACAACTCTTACAGAAGATAAGTGCCACGGCAAGAAAGGTAAAGACCTGAGAATCCTCAACCAGGAACAAGTCAAAATCAATATTAAACTGATAAACTCAGGTAACCCTAAAGAGGGGCACGTTAAAGTCATGGTTTTAAGTAAGATAAATTATTAAACGTGATAAAAGCATATGAGAAAGAGATGAAAGCTGAGCCAATCAAATAGAAGCAAGAGATGCAAGACCATAACTATCTCATGGTGTCTCCTCATGGGCAAATGTCATTCCATCCAAGTCTTAACATGGGGTAATGTCTTATCCTCAAACGTAGGAGGGGGGTGTCTCTTGCACCCGACCTAAACCTATATGATAATGAAGCGCCTCCTCTATCCATATGCTGGCATTTGTAAGTCGGTTTGCTTGTTATTATACAACTCCATTATCTTCCTGCATGCAGTAGCAGTGGTCCTACTCGCAATCAAATCATCTTCATCGGGAAAAGAGACATCACGAGCCTTCAAACCAAAGACCTCTTTTACCAAGAAAGTCTCTATCCTTCTCAAGAAGAAAGGCTCTATTGGGGCAGAAAGTTAATAAAAGTTAAAAAAAAATTTGGAAATACTATCATACCGGGAGGGTGTTTAAAGGCCATATCTCTAGTATTATTAGGTGAAATAATTTCTATTATCTCTTAAATAACACCAACCTAACACGACGAGGAAAGACAACAAAGCTGGTAGAGTTAGTACGACTTACATCATTATAAGGCATACAAAATGTTATAACAAAAGACGAGATGAGAATAACAACAAGAATTTGCAAAAATATATTGCGACATAGTCGGAACAGAACTTAGCAAATGCCTACACATTCTTTCCCAACTTCAAAATAAACCTGGAAAATAATGGTCAACTTTAGGGAATAAATTAAACCATGTGAATTCCTACTGGTTTAAGGCATGACGACATCTACCCGGAAGCAGGAAAAATTCAGGGTCGACCTAGATAGGTGAAATGGGCAGGTTAAGAAAAAAGAAATCATTTAGATAAAGAGAAATCTTCCTAAATCTAAAGATTTCGCATAACATTTCCTAATTGTTACGGATACCAATATTTTTTTTACTAAAAATGGGTTTCTGAACTCTAAAGCAAGGGGATTGATCCTAAAAAACGGAGATCAATACCAACTCAAGGAGATTCGACGCAATGAAGATCTAAGATCGTGGAAACCCTAATTCCACTTAATTTAGCTCGATCCAACTTATGATCAACCAAAGATACGAGCGCGATTCACGACAAGAACAAAGAGAAAAGGGAAGAAATATCAAGGACAACCATTTCATTCATTGATACTCAACGAAAAGGGTTTAGCTTAAACCCTAGGACACATGTTCTGGCAGCCTTCATGCATAGAAAAGCCAACATGCTTTTAGGGAGCTGAACTAGGAGAAAGGAATGTCATCACTTCCTTAGGTAGTAATATTTCTTCAATAGAACATGAACTCAACAACATGTAAAGAATACAACCGCCAAAGGAAGCAGGGAACATATCAATGACCTCACCTTCCTCGACATGGTAATGATAAGTAGATCTAAGAGATCTTCAACAACCATAAAAAGGTATCTTCCCATTGTAGAAGCCTATGAGTTGATCATCACAAGTTAATGCCACGAAACTCTGCTTATGAATCATATCAACAAGCATATCCAATGGCCAAGGCCATGAAGCTTTACTAGGAGGATACCAATCAATCTCAAGGTACTTGCCCATTGAAGTATGCAGAAAAGATTATTACAACAACAGGTATAATGGATAAGTTTAACCAAGGAGAATCCTCCTGAAAATATGAAGGATCTGCCTGGTCCTTATAAAGGGGATAAGCCACGTGGTCGACCTAGGTAAAAGGAACCTTCAGGTTTAGAAAAAGGAAATTGTTGAGATAAATAGAAATCTCTCTAGTTCCTAAAGGGATTCGTTCAAATAATAGAAAAAATAAAAAAAAGGAACAAGGAAATCTAAAAACATGTAAGAAAATTCCCTATCTCGAGAAGGCAATTTACGACAAAGAAGGGTTTCTATACCCTATATAAGGGGAGAGAAACTCCAACTCTTTGAAACACGACCTATTGGAGATCTAAGCTTCGAGAACTCCTAATTCGACTTAATTTGACCTGATATGCCTCAATTAAACGAAATAGGCAAGATTCAAAATAATCACAAAGGCAAAAGAGAGATATAACACGCAAAACCTCCATATTCATGGAGATCCTCCACAAGGGTTCTTTATAAGCCCTAAGAGACATGTTCTCACATCCTCCATGCAATATTCTTGAAGTGATATCTTCAAGGATCATATGAACACGTGGAAGCATGAAGAAAGAAGCCTACACATGTCTTTAGAACAAACCATGAAGAACGAAGGCCATCACTTGCTAAGTCAATAGGATTCCTTCAACCCAGCAACAACTTAACCCCAGGTACTACATACAACAGCCCAAGGCACTAAGAAGAAGATCCATTAGATGACCTTCATCGACATAGCTGTGAGGGATTAAACTCACCCCCTAGATTTTGTTGATATGTTTAGATTAGGGAGAGATCTCGTGGGTTGAATCC
>OVAN01002705.1:20113-32152 GCA_900406275.1 Anastatica hierochuntica
GGGTTGTACCCTCCGAGATGTATTCCATAATTGGTACTCTCCAATCCTCTCTTCCCATGATCTTGTCGTGGAGAGATAATGGCGGTTCCTGCTCACGCGTGGGCTCCTGAATGTTTTCGTTATGAGGTTTCGTGCCCCCGGAGGTATCTCGAGGACGTGATTCGGGGGAACCTACGCGGTCGAGAATACCTTCTAAGGTCGAGTTTGTTTCAGGAGTCTGTGTCGTGCCCCCGGAGGTACTGCCGAGAGCTGAAGGGTCTCTTGTCTCGGAAGTATCTACTGCGTACACAACCGGGTTCGGAGTTTGAGTCATGCCCCCGTGGTCTCGGAGGTATGCTTTTTTAAATTTACGAATTTTGGTCTTAGGGAACCAAAATGTTGTAAGAACTTGGGTTAGTCCGTCATCTTGGATGGCTGTCGTTGCCACCATCTCGGGACGGCTACTTTCCTGTTGTTCTCTCGGGTCACTATCAATTTCAGCTTTAGTGGCTAAATCGATACTGGGTTTTCCGATACCTTCAACAAGTATGACTCGTTTTACGAGGGGATCAGATGTTGAGGCTAAGGCTGCCAAGGCATCTGCTGAGGAGTTTTCTCCTCGTGGAATCCTCTGTAGCTCAAATTTAGTGAACTGTTTAGTGAGGTTTTGGAAAATCTTGAGATATGCCCCCATTCTTTCATCTCTCGTTTCATATTCCCCGTGGAATTGGCTGGCTACTAGTTGCGAGTTGCTATAAGCATTTAGCTCTCAGATTTCGAGGCTTAGAGCCAGCTTTAACCATGCAATCAGTGCTTGGTATTCGACTTAATTGTTAGAGGCATTGAAGCCAAGCCTATAGGATTACTCGATGGTCTTGCCAGCCAAAGAGGTTGGTCTTAGGACGACCCGGAGCCTTGTCTTGATGAGGCTCCATCGACATGTAGGCTCCATTTAGGAGCTATTGACTCTACATCTAAGTGCTCGGATGCTAGCTCAATGACAAAGTCTGCGAGGACTTGAGCTTTCGCCGCTGATCGGGGTCTATACTCGATATCATATTCGCTGAGCTCTATCGCCCATTTTGCTAGTGGCCCTGATCGGCTAGGGCTATGCAGAATCGTGGGCAATGGCTGTGAAGTCATTACGATGATTGAATGCGATTGGAAATAGGGTCGTAGCTACCTGGCTGCCGTTACAACTGCCATAGCTAGTTTTTCCATAGCAGGGTACCTTGTTTCGGCGTCTATCAAGCTTTTGCTTGTATAATAGACAGGTCTCTCTTCGTTTTGCTCTTCTCGTACTAGTACGCTGCTAACTGCAGCTGAAGATACGACAACGTATAAGTACAGTGGTTCCCCTACTACTTGTTTGGACATAATCGGAGGTTCGGATAGGTAAGCTTTCAATTGTTTGAAGGCTTCCTCACATTTTTCATCCCATAAAAACTTCTTATTATTCTTTAGAAGTTTATAGAATGGGAGGCATTTATCGGTAGACCTGGATATGAATCGATTTAAAGCTACGATTCGTCCAGTTAGCCTTTGCACCTCTCTGGTGGTCTTAGGTGACGACATTTCCATAAAGGTAGCTATTTGCTTTGGGTTGGGTTCGGTACCTCTCTCGGTTACTAGGTAACCGAGAAATTCGCCTAAAGGTACCCCGAAGGTACATTTAGCGGGGTTGAGCTTCATGTCGTATTTGTTGAGGATATCGAAGCACTCCTTCAAGTGAGAGACGTGGTCGTCTCCGACTGAGGATTTGACTACCATGTCATCGATATAAACCTCAATGGTTTTTCTGAGCTGTCCGGCAAAAATTTTTTTCACGAGCCTTTGATAGGTGGCTTCTGCATTCTTTAAACCGAGTGGCATTACCTTATAGCAGTAGGCTCCGCGTTCGGTTACGAACGCGGTTTTTTCCTGATCTCCGGGGTCCATCATGATTTGATTGTACCCCGAGAAAGCGTCCATAAAAGACAAGAGCTGATGGCCAGCTGTGGCCTCAACTAATCGGTCGATGTNGATGTGAGGTAGCGGAAAGCTGTCCTTTGGACATGCTTTGTTCAGATCGGTAAAATCAACACAGGTTCTCCACTTTCCATTCTTCTTTTTAATCACTACGGGGTTAGCTAGCCAATCTGGATAGTGTACCTCTCGAATAGAGCCAACTTTTGTAAGTCGATCGACCTCGTCGTTAACAGCTTGAGCCTTTTCTAGACCTAGCTTACGGCGTTTTTGTTTGATCGGTTTGAAAGTGGGGTCCACATTGAGCTTATGGGTTGTAATGTTCGGATCAATGCCTTTCATGTCACTGGTTGACCATGCAAAGGTATTGACATTACTTTTTGAGGGACTCAAGGAGCACCTTCTTAGTTTCGGGAGGTAGCTCTGACCCGATGCTTACTTGCTTTTCAAGTTTAGCATACTTTGTTGAGGTTCCGAGGCGGACCTCTCATACTTTGTTGTATCTCACGATTCTCCTGGATCTGTAATTGCTATTGGGCTGATTCTTTGATGATCTGGAATCCTCCGAGATAGCAAATCCTGGAGATCTTTTGGCTACTCCGTATTGTAGGCACCCCTTTGGGCGTCTGGAATTTCACGCACTAGTGATAAGTAGAAGCTACTGCTCTCATTTTTTGGATCCAGGGTCTTCCCTGGATCGCGTGAAATGGAGCTCGTCTGTCAATAACCACGAAGTTGATCATTTTCATGACTCTGCTAGCTATGACTGGGAGTTTGATAGTTCCTAAGGAAGTGGCTGTTTCTCCAGAGAAGCCTACTGGGCTAGCCTTCTGGCTAGTAATTTCGTAGTCATCTTTTTTCATCCCTTTCAAGGTATTATAGAAAATAAGATCGACAGAGCTTCCGGTATCAACTATGAGCTTAGGCATTTCGTACCATGCGATGTTCAGGGTGACAATTAGGGCATCATCGTGAGGCCTATCAAGATCTAACGTCTCACTTTCCCATAAGGAAATCTTAGAGTTAGGTTCCGGGTTAGGAGGCTTAGTTCGAGCGCTAGACTCAGCCTTCCGCATATGAGTCTTGATGGAGTTAATAGAGTCTTGACATATATCGGATCCTCCGAAGATATAGTCGATCCTTAAGTCGGAGGTTCTTGGAGGTGGAGTCTTCTCGAACAATGCGGACAATGATCCCTCGGGAAGAGTTTTCAGTTCGTTTATTCGGAGGCTCTTTCCTTGAGAAAACTTCCCAAGAATCGTATCTATTCTTTTCTTGGGAGCTGGAGGCGGCGAATCGGTTTCCTTTTCAGGGGATCTGTTTCGCTTCGGCGATGTCTCTCTAGGAACTCTTTTCTGAAAAGGTACAGACTTTTTCAGCTCTACGTCTTTTATTTCACTGGAGGTAAACTTAGCAGCTAGCTACCGCTGGAGATCCCAGCATTCCTCTGTAGAATGGCCTTTCCTGTCGGGATAAGAACAAAACTTGTTCTCATCGTAGGCCTTAGACCAGGGTGCCTTGCTTGTCGCGGCGACAGGTTTCTCCTGTTGTTCTTCCTCTACCGCATAAGAGTGCTCTCCCTGGGTTTGACTATTTCGGAAATTGCCCTTTTTAGGGGGTCCCTTTCTTTCCAGAATAGTGCTTTTAGGAGGGTTCTGAGGTTTCTTATGGATTTTATCTAATGCAACCGTTTCTTCCTCCAGAGTAATATATCTAGATGCTTTGTGAAGAGCATCGTCGATAGTCGGGGGAGGATTGATTGTTAATTCTGACCAAAACTCAGATCGATACCAAAGACCTTTTCTAAGGGCCTCAATAGCGACCTGGTCATTGGGATTCAAGAGCTTTGTTCTTAAAGCTCTGAACTTTTATATGTAGACATGTAACGAGTCTCCCATTACCTGTCTGACTTTCCAAAGGTCAGCCTCAGAAGCTTGTTTCTGGATGTGAGTTGAGTACTGCTTCATAAAAGCGTTAGTCAACTGGTCAAAGTTGTCTATTGAGTTTGGCTCGAGAGCTGTTCCGACCAGGTTCTCGGCGAATGTTCTGCAGTAACCTGCTTCACATTCTTCTTTTGTGAAATGAGCTTTCACAATTGCTAATCGGAAGGCTCTTAAATGAGCCTTCGGGTCTGAGGTCCCGTTGTACTCGGGGATCCTGATTTTTCTGGGGTCTCTTATATAAGAGTTGGTTATTCTATCCATTAACGGTGTGCCACGGGTTTCCTCAATCAAGCTCTCGATTTCGGGAGTTGAGCTTGTGGCCTTGTGGACCTGAGCGTTTAGCTTCTGGAGGGCTGCATGGGTTTGTTCCATGTATTTGCGGATAGCTTCAGGTCCTTCTAGAGGAAGGACGGCTGGGTCGCCATTATGTATCTGACAAGCAGGTTCTTGGCGGAGCCAAGCTCGGTCATTCTCCCAGATAGCTGGTGTGCTGAGTCCCTCCCTGGTTCCCGGGTTAGTCTGATGCTTGAGGTCTACGGGAAGGCTCGGGTAGGCTGTAAAAACAGCTTCCGCTCCTCGGTGAGCCTCTGGATTTGGGGTCAGGTCCCGGGCTTGATACACCGAGGCTGAGGTTCTTCCCCCATATGGAATGGATGTATCTCCTCCAGATCTAAAAACAGGTGGCGGTGGAGGCAAATGGGTGCTCTGACATGGAACCTGATCAGGTATCGAGCTAGTTGTTGCTACGTCAGTACCCATAGCGCTGGTAACCGGAGGGTTAAACGCGGGAACTGCCCAAGCAAGAGGTGCCTGGAACACATGTCCCTGCCCATCTGGAACCACGTTGTTAGGAGAGAACTCCAAGCGTCCCCGGGGAAACGAGGGGTCGGTTATTAGATCCCGGAAAGTGACTCTCGAGCCTCGCCGTTGCGAGGGCAGGGTTGGTGTGGTCAGAGACCTCGTCACTTCCTCGACCTGTTGCTGTCGTGAGGCAAGCTGTTGCATTATGCGCTCACTTTCCTGAGCTCTGTCCACCAGCTGCATCATCATTCGGCGGATCTCAGAGAGCTGAGCCTCCGCTTGATTCAGAGCAGTTATCTGTGGTAAAGATCCCACGGGGAGCTATCGCTCGAGGTTTCTAAGGGCTGACAGCCCTGAGCTGATACTACCAGAAAGTTTTTGACTGGTTATTCCGGTGGTGGTCTCATCGGGTTGAGCACCAGCCGAAGGCTGTTTCTCAGAGCGGTGATCGAGACGTTGAGGCTCCGTGGAAGGGATATTGGAGCCTCCATCGTTCGGTGAGTCATAGCTCTGATTCGTTGAATCAGGGTCGGATGGATTCGTTCCCTAATAAATAGGATTCATTCTCAAAATACGGAGTAAGGGATTCGATTATCTCGTTTCCCACAGACGGCGCCAAATGTGAAGGATTAAACTCACCTCCTAGATTTTGTTGATAGGTTTAGATTAGGGAGAGATCTTGTGGGTTGAATCCCGTAAGAACTAGTCGAATGAAAGCTATTTGTATTGATAATTATAATCGAAACAATGAATACAATAGAGGTGTAAAACGATCAATGATCAACAAAGAGGTTTCGAATTACAACTTGCCAATGACTAGATGAATACAAAGGTTCTCGAAAAGATGTCTAAGTGTTTAGGTTCAAGATTGGTTGAAGAAGAAGCTCTTGTTCGCCTCCTCCTTCTCTTAAATACCTCCTTCTTCGTTATAAGATTGTTGCAACGGTCTGGTGATTTCCTCCTGATCTTCCGGGATACCCAACAATTTGCTCGACCAAGTCTACCACGTCTCCCCTTTGTCCTGGACCTGTTTCCGCCAACTTTTTGTTAAGGCGAGACCTGAACCCCTTCAGTTTCGACAAGAGCTCTAGCCTCCTTCTTTGCCTTCGATTCAGGTTGAATCAGCCTTTGATGGACTGAGTTTGGGCCTTTCTCCAATCGATAATTTCTTTACAAGGCCTTAATCGTAGGCTGGGCTTCCTCTGCAGGTTCTGTAACTAATGGGCCGGATTCGGGCCCAACAATAGCCACGATAAGTAGATCTACACGATTACTACAAATTGTACTAAGGGCCTTACTAACTAAAGATAACCTATGAGTTTATCTACCCAAGTTCCAGGCATGAAAAAATTCTCATGAATCATATCAACAAATCTTTCTCTTTCTGGAGCCATGTTTCCCTACCCTTGTGGCAATACAACTAATCTACATATGGTTATGACCATGACTTCCCACTTACATAGCACTACGATAAGTCTAGCAATATTGGCCAAGGCTTTGATGACCTCTACACCTCATGGTACTTGCTCACTTAAGTATGTTGATGAGATTATCACCACCACAAAGCCACATGCCTCCACCATATCATTTATTACAAATGGCTTGATCCCCGAGATAGGGTACGTTGGCAACCCTCATTTAAGGGTACATCTATAAATCTCAATCACCATCCTTACTAATGTCACAAAACATCCAAGAACCATTATTTTTAGGGGAAATGCAAGAGGAAGCAAGTCGACGTGCCGTAACCAAGTATAAGCATAAATTACACAAAAAACCAAAGGCATCCTCGGCCCCTGCTCACATAGAATGCGGAAAAAGGCAAGTCTCCTGCTTAATCATCCATTGATGTCAGGAATCATGTGACTAATATATAACCCAGCTATAAGGACACATGCCTCAATAATAATATGAACTTTAGATGGCTCGATCCCCACAAAATGGTATGTATGCTTCAATATAAAAGGGTACTACTATACATCAAACCCATCATCATTTATGGCATCGTAAAATAACTAAACATCATCATCATAAGCATGCCATAATGACGTGCCTTAACCAAGGTCAAGTAGCTGGTATCCGAGGAACTAGAGACATTCAATGAGCTCGGATCACGCAGCAGTAGAAAAAAGGCTAGACTCATGGTTGTAAACAACCAGATCAAGGATAAGAAGTTCAACAAGATGTTTGCATCTTTCTATTTTTTTTTTTAGAACTTCGAGCATACTAGGTGGTCGAAATTTCCCTAATACATATTATTCATTAATATGTAGTGCACTTGAAACTAGATTTTGATTGGGGTAAAGGTTAACACTCCCCATCAAGGATGATGGCAGTTGAGAGATGAGCAACGATTCAGACGGGGGAGAATTTCCCTTCCTAGTGTTTGTGGTCATCATGGCGTAGCCTAGGGTTGACAATGTGAACCTCAAGGAATCATCAAGAAAATCACCATTTTGAGCGGCTAAGGTTTCATCTTTATTAATATTTAATTTATAATCTGTAATTTTGTTTTATCAAACTAAGGGTCTTTCTTCCCTTTTATTAAGCTCAAAAGCAAGCTAAATTTTCATCCCTTGTTTCAAGATTGCAGCTAATGATAAATTGCTTTATCTGATACAGGAGTTCTACTTTGTTATTGTTGTTCGGCATATATTAAACAGGAGACATCTTACTATTCTATAACAGCACAATGGTTATCCCTGAAGCAGGAAGATTCTCTGAACACAAAAGGAGAAAGACTTTTGGTTCAATGATAAAATGAAATCTAGAAGATAAATATCGATGAATATACACTGATATTTCCTCTTCCTAAAGGAAGAATATCAATAATCTATAATATATATTGATATGATCATGACCAGCAAAGGAAATAAAGAAGTTAAGGAGATGGAACAACATCTTGAACCAGAGCTTAATGGAGATAAAGAAGGAGAAAAGGAGCAGGTTGAAGCTGAGGAAGCAGAAGACAAAGACTTAAATGTGCCTCCTGGTCCAATGACTTGTTCCAAGGCTGCAAAATTCAAGCAAGATTTACAACAACTCTTATACATTATCCAGGGCAGTCTTGAGTATGCTTATCCAACTACTCTGGTTGTGATTCAAGCTACTTGCGCAAGTCATCAAGAGAGGTGTTGTGACATACACACTTTTTCCCTTCATTTGGTTTTGTCCCAATGGGTTTTCCAAGTAAGGTTTTTAAAGAGGTAAGGCCACAACACTTAAATAAAAGACCTCTTGATGAAATTCAAGCCCAAAATAGGTGATATATTCAATGCTCAAGGGGGGTGACGAAATTCAGAAGAAGAGGAGCCATTTTTTATGTTCATACTTAGTATTTAATTTTCTGTTTTTATTTTCTATCCTTTGTGCATGTACAAGCCTTTATTTCTCATGCAACTCACTCTCTCTCTTTTCTTCTTTATATTTTCCTGGTTCTCCTTGTATAAAACTTATCAAACACTTTCTTATTCTAAAACTTTCTTTCTGAAATTTGTTTGATCAAAAGCTTGTTTAATGTACTCGGATTTTGTCCTTGCATTACATGCACAATTCTGAAAATCTGAGAGTGATTCCACACCTCTTAGAAGTTTCAAGCAATCCGTCCTTACACTCTGATTTAGTGTGTAACTTTGAAAGTCTTGAAGAGATTCCACAACTTCAAGAAGTTTCACTCGATTCATTCAATCAACCACTGTTTAAGTCGTAGCATTTTGTTCACAATCATCACAACTCATGAAGTGCATCAAGGGACAAGATGCTCTCATCTAGGATCATATCAAGTGGTATCAGAGCAAACTTCATGAACAGATTGTGTTCTTCCTTGTTGTTTACAATCTGCGAATTTTCTGACTTTTCATATTCTGAAATCAGATTGATACTAGGCTTGAAAACTTGTTAATAATTTGTTTATTAGGATCTAATATACTTAGATCACGTGTTGTCCTTGTTAGAACTGAACAGAACATCATAAACTTGAAGAAAACGTGAGTTACTGTTTCTGTGAGCACTTTTACTTGTTCTTTACTTGAATTTAAACAGGAACCATGGCGGGAACAGATAATGGAGAAGCTAGAGTCAACAATCAACATAAACTCTTACTAGATGCTTTAACAGCTAGAATGAATTCTTTGATGGATCAAAGACTAGATAACTTCAGAAATGAGATTGAGCAGTCTGATCATGAACAAGTCAGAAGAAGTCCACACCATTCTGCAACTGAAAACTACTACAACCATTCTACTCGATCTAATGGCCGAAGGAGAAGGAGACGTGACAGAGAAGAAAGACAATTGCAGGCCATTGATCCTCTAGGTGGTCTTATACTTGCAATTCCTGTTTTCAGAGGCACTGGTGATCCAGAAGAGTATCTAGAATGGGAGAAAAGGATAGATCTGGTGTTCCACTGCAGAGATTATACACAAGAATGCAAACTGAAGCTTGCTCCTACAAAATTTAAAGGTTATGCTTTGAATTGGTGGGATAATTTGGTTACAACCAGGAGACGTGCAATAGACGATCCCATTGAAACATGGAATTAGATGAAGATTATCATGAGAAAAAGGTCCGTGCCAAGTCATTACCATAAAGAGTTGCACTTTAAACTTAGAAAGTTGACTCAAGGAAACCGGTCTGTAGAAGAGTACTTTAAAGAGATGGAAACTCTAATGCTGAGAGTTGATATTCAAGAACACCGTGAAGCAACTATGGCTCGATTTATGGGAGAAACGAACAGAGATATTATAGACAGATTGGAGGTTCATCATGACAGGTTTAGTCGCCCAACGGGCGACTAGACTCGTGACAAGTCTAGTCGACCGTTGGGCGACTAGACCCTCGTAAGGACTAATCGCCCATACGACTAGACACAGATGACATCTAGTCGCCCACAGTTGACTAGACTGTTTCCTCTCGATCATCTTCTCCTTCTAATCTCGGTTCGATTGTCTCTTCTTTCATCTCGATTGGAGTTTCCGTTTAAGTTTCGCGGCAATAATCGTAATGACTTGTTCTTTTCGTAAAAACTTTGTATCTAGCGTATAAAACGATAACGGTTAACTCGAGTATTGACATTTTCTTAATTATATGACCGGACTTATCATTTCGTGAAACTATCACCGCGTAATCGTATGAAGAACGATTTCTCCGAAAGAAATCATAAAAATTACTTAGTCGCAAAACGCCCCAGGAATGTCCAAAATGTGATAAAAGTCAACTTGCGATTCCGGAGCGAGAATGGGCCCAACCGCGTCAATGGTTTACCCATGTTTCGTGAAAGATAAAAGGAAAACACAATAAAGTTAAAGTCTGGAGATAAATATGGAAAATCGTAAAGATAAGGAATATTCCCGAAAAAGGAATATTTTCGCGGAAGGATATGCTCAAATCTAGGGCGAAAATGGAAACGAGATCAACTTACGAAGGATAATAAAAAAGGAGCTAAGGAGAAGAACAGAGAGAGAAAGAAAAACTTCTTCAAAATCCACACGTAGAGCTTATAGGTTTATTTTTATTTTTGCTAGCGAGCTGCGTCTCAACTTGATTTACAAGTCTTACGCTGTTAGAACTAAGATACTCGCAGACAGCTCTCGCGGCCACGGCTTATCACCTGTTTTAACGCTCAATGCAGATTCAGAATAAGATCTCTATTGCTCTATTGTTTTCGATTCTCTTTTTATTTTGATATCGTCGTCTGTTATTTCATATTTTGATTTGTCATTGTTTGGTTTAGCAGAAATTTGGAACCTCCAGGAAAGTTAGGGTTTCCTAGCTTTCCTTCGATTACGATAATTGACAATGCGAATTTTGATTTCCACAGTTTGGCGCTAGAAAGAAGGTGTAATATTCGCTCAGGGTACGGGTCAATCTAACTAGGAGCCGCAAAACACTAGATTGAATATGATTACAGACGACCAGAACAATCAACCAGCTCGTGACGGCGATAGTGCCAATAACGACGTTGAAAACACTCCGGCGTCGAACAACACCGAGGTCAACGCTGCCGCAAACACCGCAACGTTTGAGGAGATCAAAAAGATGTTCTCGACTCTCGAAAAGAAGTCGACCGAACAAGACAAACTAACTAGGTCTCTCGCTAAACAGGTTGAAACCCTTACTGCGAGGACTAGAACTATTCTTCCGTAAGGAGCTATCAGACTCCGTGAAAGAAGACTAGACTTCGCCACTCTGCGTTACTTACTTTAGAATGCGCAGGAAAATCCATTGGGAAAAAGACCCGATGTAATCAACCCTGTCGTGCCTCGGAATAACTCGGAAGACCCTCCAAATCTTGAGAAGCAAACGACAGAAAACGAAGTCAAGTGAATTGTCCTCGACTTCAGTGATCAATTCGATTCCACGAGACGCTGACATACACCCAAGATGGGTTAAGGGTCATGCAATGCAGAAGGACTCTCAGCTCAGCGAACCCATGACGAAAGAACAGGTCGAGGAGCAGGCCAGAGCCATTCGCAAACACGCCAACCATCTCGAAAAAAGATCAGCGACGATCTCGAGAAGATTCGCGATCTCTGTGACCCTTAACACAGGATTTAGTGTTCTTTAGTATTTTCACAGGATTTAGGTTGCTTTGGAGCGAAACATAACAAATTGGGCCAAAAACATATATTTGGAATGCAGAATCATGCTGAAGCAATAGAAGTTTAGCCCTATTTGACTGACTTTACACCGTTGGATCGAGCGGAATTTTTGATTCAAAATAGCCACGTGAGTTAGCTTTAATTTAGAGGTGGTTTGAAGGAAATCCAACGGTCTGATCAAAGGTTATAGCCATTTTACTGAACACCTGTCATGCTGGCAACGAGGAGACGAATACGCAGAAATGAGTATCTTGGCAGAAGGACAAAGACCGATCGATCCAGGACAAGGATCGATCGATCCCTGTCCCGACGCGACCAAAACCACTTATTTTGAACCAGAATCGAAGATTGAAGACCCAAATTACATATTAAAACACCCAGACTCGTTTTTTAGGCCAAATTATGCTTTTTACGATTTTGGAAGAACACTTTTGAGCTTTGTAAACCTTTGAGAGAGATCTACTCATCTGAACTTCGTTTGGAGAAGAATTCTAACTTTACTCTTGTTTGTCATTCAATACATTATGTCTTCTTCAATTTCATCTTGTGTTGTTCTGATTTCCATGTGTGAGTAGTTTCTTTGTTGGGTTTAGGGTTTCTCTATAAGGGATTTCATGATTCAGTGATTTTTAGGTTGTTAGATTGGGAAATCAACTTGTGATCTTCGTTTTTCTCTGTGCTTAATGCTGAAATTAGATTCCCGACCTAGTTTCTGAATCTAGGATATTCAATACACCAAAAGTGATTTCTTG
>OVAN01002706.1:0-32149 GCA_900406275.1 Anastatica hierochuntica
ATGGACAACAAAATGGTGAGACAAACTGTGGACATAATTTCATGGAAGGACTTTGTACAGATGAATTTGGTGCATAGTCTAGTTAAATACCAACCCATAAACATTAAACTATGAGTGAATACTTCCCCATAAATTTTGTTTTAGTATGTCCACTAAACAACGATAGTGAATGTGGGAATGTTCAATTTACTCAGTATGTGGATGNGTGGACGTAATGTACTGGTTTGCGGTTCCCTTTCATAATGGATAAGATAGTGTGTAGAGGATACCCTAATGTGATCGTGGATGCCTTGAAATGGACAGAGTAGAACACCCATTAGCCTCCAATCATTACGTCCACCTAGTATCATCCATAAATTTCATTGCTCCTTTAGTCTTACCTCTCCAATCATTACGTCCACCTAGTATCATCCATAAATTTAATAACTAGAACACCCACCCAAGCAAAATAATTGCTTAATCGTGTTCATCATTTGATCAAACATTCTTCGTTCATCCCCCAATTCAAACTGCGTAATTTGCTATGTACAAACTCAATTATCAGATTTGCTTATCACCTATGTACCATTTCATCCAATAATGATCGACATCTTTTGAGTTTGTTCTCAGATCATTAACTCCACCAAGTTCTATCCACCAACTTAGGAATTGTGAACTCTACATCAGTTACATGTCCATTGTTTATCGTACATGATAACATATACCTCATTTCGTGTTTCCGGTAACCACCCTGTCCACGGTGGATTAACCAAGATCGACTACTAATGAGTAAATCACCTACTACGTGTTTATATTATTTCAAATAAAGAAAAGAGAATTAAGAAAAGAGAATTATTTCAAATAAAGAAAAGAGAATTAAAACAAAAAAAATTATTATTATTTTAAATCAAATCACCCTGCTACGTATTAACCAAGATATTTATATTATTTCAAATAAAGAAAAGAGATTAAATAGCTCAACAGTGCTATTTATTAGCTCAACAGTGCTACGTGTTTCCCAATACAACATTAAATATTCATTTTGCCATTTTTTTATCCAACTAATATAGTTACAAAAAAACACTCCCTTCATTTAATTCTAGGGGTATTTTCGGAATACTATATGCGGTGACAAAAGATTAATTTTAAAATCAATAGACAGGATAAATTTTTTTTAGATAAAAGACATTCAAATTAAAACATTAAAAGCATGCATGTTATAATGGTTTTAACACCATATAGTTTAAGAGAGAAAAGGATGAGACATGCCACATTGTAGAGAGGATAAATTTTTGCTTAGAAAATTTAGACTTAGGGGAGAGAGTCGATGAGTTTGATACTGAAATCCCAAAGTTTATCGGCGAGAGAATCGTCGGTGGCAAATTTGCTTGGTTTGGTCATGTTACAGTCGACGAAGTACTTTCCGGTGACACCTTTGAGATCAGGATGAAGTGCCACGTAGCATGTTGTTGCTGCTCCCTGAAAATACCCCCAAAAATATTAATATCAATATTCTATAAATAAAAATAATTTAATAAGTGATGTAAACAAACTCATAAAATAAAAATGTTCAAACATATGTAAAAAGAGAAGAAATTTTAATTCACCTGAGGTATATTTTTCCACAAGAAGAAACTCAAAGCCTTGAAGACCTCTGAAAACATATATAATCGAAAATCAAAATTAAGAAATTTGTAACGTACGAAAATGTTGAAATGTAAAATTAGAGAAACGGTACGGTTCATACTCATTGCTAAACCGGAGTGGCGGAAGAGATTAGTGGTGACAAGTCCAGGATGTACCGAGTTTACTGTGATGTTCACACCTTCTTCCTGTAACCCAAAAACCATATTAATAATCTTAATTCATTTTATATATATCCATAAACAAATGTTACCTGAAGTCTACGAGAGAGTGCATTGGAGTGCAATAAGTTTGAAAGCTTGGATTGTCCATATGCCTTTTTCTCTGAATATCTAAAATTTTTGATAGAATTTTTGTAATGTGTGATCCAATATTTTACGATAATCATGTGTTTAAACAATTTTTTTTAAAGTTGATGAACTCAAGTTTTAAAAATACAATAAAGTGCACTTACCCGTTAGGGTCGTTGATGCGATCGAACTTGATACCTTTGGGGTAAGTGTAAGCATGAGCAATAGATGACAAATTCACAATCCTTCCTTCGATTCCACTTTCTCTTGCGCTACTCTTCATTTTGTCCAGAAGCAAATTCGTCAACAGAAAATGACCTGGACTCCATTTTAATATATAGATAATAATTACGATAAACATAGATCGAATAATAGTAATCTATATAGTCTATATATCCCCTACACTCTATAGGATATTTCTTAATATTAGTTTATGTAGAGTAACATGTTGTTTTGATAATCATAATTATTTTTTTCAAATTATTTGAAGTTTTCGAAACTTCATATTTGAAGTTTGAAGATGGTGTTCTCCAAAAACAATACTTCAAATTTAACTTTAAAAAAATTTCTATTTTACATTTTGGTCCTTATATTTTTAATAACTAATTTAAATTCATTAAACATTTATAAATAACTAACACATCTACAAAATTATCACAACAATATTAATTAATAAAAAGTTACACTAAAATATTAAAATTTTACATAGAATTACAAAATTAAATATTAAACTACAAGAAAAATACCACAATATGTCAATATTCCATAAAATCATTTCCATAATGCTCCCATATATGATCTACTAGTGCATTTCGAAGTAAAAAAATGACTCTCTTTATTTTTAATTTGTAGATTACGAGATAAAAATTGTTGAAATCGGGTATCTTCATTTCCTGCCATTTCAACTGTTGCTTATGGCCTAAAAAGTTAGCTTTTAAAGAAGTAAAGGAGAAAAATAAAATGTAGTTAAAAAACTTAGATTATATTGATGATCTTAATACTCGTGAATACATTCGATCTGAACAAAAAAGAATCGTACGGGAAAGACTTCAAGAACGACAATAACAACAACAACAACCACCTTCGGTTACACAAAATTTGTTTGGACAATATTTTGGTGATTTCAGAGGTTCCGGATCAAATTTACCCGATTATTAGTTATGTTGTAGTATTTAAATTTATGTAATAATTATGTATTCAGGTAACTTTTTTTATAGTTTTTTTCTATTAAGTTTTTTTTAATGTAATATTGTTGTTTTACAAGTCTAGTTATAAAATATTTTTAGTTTTATTTAAAGTTTTTATTTAATTTATGTGTAAAAATTACATTTATAAGAAAATATTTGAAATATTATAAAATATAAAATATTTAAGGATTAAAATGATAAACAATAAAACTTTTAAAAATAAAAAAGTATGATGTATAATTATAGAGACTAAAATGAAAGTAAAAACTATAAAACTTCAAATTTGAAGTTTTGAAAGTGAAACTTCAAATATGAAGTTTTACTACTCAAAACTTCAAATTTGAAGTTTTGAAATTTCTTTTTGGAGAGTAAAAATCTTCATATTTGAAGATTTAGAGACTCTTTTGGAGATGCTCTAATGGAACCAATTGGTGACACAATAAGTTATATATATGGTGACATAAGGCACATAAAATGATGTTTTCCTTATATATAATGTATTACATTTTCCGAAGCTAAGTATATATACGATATATATGATCTTCTTATTGTGTAATTACTTTTTGTTTAACTAATTCACGTATTTGTAGACATGATTTAGTTTCTGGCATAATATAGTATACGTTTTGGAGAGATGGTTTTCTTATAAGGAAACATATAGAAAATGAAATCGTACCGATGTGGTTTGTTGCGAATTGTGATTCAATTCCATCTTCAGTGAGCTGGAAAGGACAAAACATAACACCTGCATTGTTTCTATAGCATTCAAAAAGCAAAACAAATAAACATATTAAAAATCTTTAAGATCGATCTTAATTACTACAAGAAAAGAAAAGAAAATTACAAAATTATTATTCGTACATGAGTATGTTGAGAGGGAGGTTAAGGGCAAGAAACTGATGAACGAAAGATCTGACGGATTTGATGGAAGAAAGATCGAGTTGAAGATAATCGATACGAGCATTAGGGTTCATCTCAAGAATCATCTCTTTAGAATCATTAGCAGCTTTTGTGTTTCTTGCAGCAATAATGACATGAGCTCCTCTCATACTTAAAACTCTTGCTGCCTCCAATCCAATCCCACTTGTTCCACCTTGTTTCATTTTCATATTTTTGTATCAATATAAACGACTAAGTGAGTCTACAAATAACAAATTAAGTCAAATATTGTTTTAGTTTTTTTTGTTTCATAACTTTCATGAATTAGGCTAACATGTTTCATAAATATATTAATTAGCTGTACTTTCCATTAAAAATTATCCTAAAAATAATCTCAGCTGTTAGTTTTGCTTTCCACTTTTTTTTTGTTGTTTCATTTTCATTTTTTTTTTATCAAAATATAAAGGACGTTACGCTTCTGATTCTGTTTTGCTTGAAATTTTATTTGGTGTCTTATTAATTAGATAGACAAATACAAAATAACGTATATTTTTTTTGTTATTGATGAAGAATCAGTCACGACAAAAAGGGAAGAAAATCTTTTGTCTTTTTTACTCTGTGTGTCGTTAAAATTAGAGAAGAAAAAAACCCAACCATTTTCGTGCGTAAATTCCAACTTCCTGCGTAAGTTTAATAAGAAATTTCTCCCACCATTACAATAATTAACTTTTACCAAATTTAATAGTACTAATTATTCTATTTGCCGTTGGCAGATTTATTTTTCTTATGGAAGATTTATTTTGTTTTTTTCTTACAAAATCTGAGAAATCTTAGATGGATAAAAGAGAAGAAAAAACCTGTAATGATGGCAGTGAGGTGAGAGGCATCAATGGAGTGAGTGACATCTTCAGCAGTTGAAGCTGATCCAAATCCACTCTTTCCTGCTTTGCCTGTCACCAATCCATAGATGCCCATTCTCTTTCTATCAAAATTATCAAAACCCTAATTTTAAAATGGTGCAAATTGTGAAGAAGAAGAAGAAGTATAGAGAAGAATTAGATTGAGAGCTTAAGAGAGCATGCGTGGATTTTAATAGGGTAACGCATTCGATTAGATGAGTTGCTGTTGACAGATGGTGACAGCTAAAGTTAATGATAAGATTTTTGTTGGGTAACTAAACGGAAATAATTACTACTATAGTAACACTAATCCAATAAATCTTGAATTTACTCTTATAGTAATCAGTACTTACCATTTCCCATTTTACAGTCATTTTATTAACTTATTTTAAAGATTCTTGTCAACTTGATACATTTATTAAAACAGACTTTTAACTTGGAGTTTTAAAACTTTTATTTATTTATTTTCGTATCCTCTAGCATATTGACGTTGTTCTATCTATTTTGATAATAGTCTTATGTTAAAATTAGCATATAGTTGTCTGTATTTTTTTAACTTTATGGGAACATTAGTCTAGTCTTTGAAAATCGATTGCGATGATCTATAATACGCTCCAAAGTTGCGTTTGCTAGAAAGGAGATGGTATTGTATATATCGGTTGAGCTTGAGCTGACATTAGTAAAATCTCTAGACTATAAAGAGTGATAGAATCTCAAAATCCAACTTCAAACTGAGGTGTACAATTTGTAATGAAAATATTCGAAAATGAGAAGATTTTATTGAATATATTGTTGAATCAATGTAATACAATATAAGAGCTAGTGAAATCCAATATAAGAGTTTGATTTTGTGTCAAGAGTGTGAAACTCGATCTCATTACCTGTGATCTCCCTCCTCCTTTTATAGGCGTGGAGTATATCGTAACTGTTGCTAGATCTTGCCGGGACAATCTTCCTTCATTAATGCGTGAATTAATGTTCCATGATTCTGTTGACCTTGCTGTTGACTCAGAGATATGAGTCCTTCTTTTGTGGCCCATACCTTTTGTTGCACCCCCTTCTAGTCTGTTGTGGGCCTTCGTGGCCCATCTTCCATTCATGGTTTGATATTCCGGTTATTCAAACTATATTTGGTAGGGTGAAATCCATCTCCTTCAAGAGCCTCCCCCTGGAGCTCATCAAGGAAAGCTGATTAGGAGCCCTACAAGCTGGATTCTTAAGTAGCTTTTCCTAGTGAGACTTGGAAATTTTGAAGAATTAAATCCGGTTTGAAATACTTAGGCTTTTAATTGGAGATTCAATCTCCTTTTTTTTGGTTTGCTTGCAAAAAAAATCGATTGAACTCTGATTTGATTCAGGTCGACCTGAGTTACCTTTTCCGAACCGGGTTTCTATGACTTGACCACTCATAGCCCAATTTTAAAAAGATTTGATTTGATTTGGCGCGGGTCCCGCCTTTGCCTCCACTCTCCACGTAATCCTTGATATTCATACCATTTAAAACCTAAACTCTACGCCTTCCTCTTCTTCTCAATGTTTCAGCTGTCTCCATCAAAAAGGTTTGTTTTCTCTCTAATTTTCTCACTTTTCTTCTCTTATATTTTTTTTTCTTTTTTCTCTTGTGAATTCTCCTATTTTCCTTGTGATTTCGTTGCCGTTCTTCGCTGTAAACCTAAATTCTGCAACTTTCGACCATGAATCCTGAAACCCTAGTTACGCGCCGGAGAAAGCCCTTGTCTCCTTCTCCTCTCTCTGTCATTCGGCCTGACGACGTTCTAGTGACCTCCAGTGAAATTCCCTTCTTGATTGATAAGCCTGTTGATGTCCCCTTCTTCCGTGCAGACCCCGACACAGGTGGGGAGGAAGGAGGTCTTGCCGTCGCCATTGATGAGGGCGATTGCTCGGAGGAAGAACGCCTTGCGTCGTTCCAGTCGTTCTGGTGGCCATCGTTCCTCCGGAAAATGCTTATGTCGCCGCTCCGACCACGAGCACCGGCGGGTCCCTCCAGACACTGAGGGAGGAATTTGACATCCCTGACAATGTTGTGTTCCTTCTTCCCTTTCCCAAGATAGACATTGGACTTCACCTTCTTGCTACTTCTGCATTTATGAATCGTTTATCGGAAGCTGCCGCTTGTGGTTCTCCCTTCCTCACATCCTGATGGCCTACTACCACCGCTGCCACATCACCCTCTCTCAGCTGACTGTGGACGGAATCAGGACCATCGTTGATCTCTTTGTCCTCACCGCGGAGATCGACCTCAAGCTGGAAGTACAACTCCTTGAGCGCTTGACATCCTTCAAGAGCATCAACAAGAAGCTCGGAGTTTACTACGTCTCCGGAAATCCCCAGCGTGTCACCCTCCCAGATAGTGAAATTGACTTCTGGGATAGGGCCTACTTCTACGTGCAGGTCAACACCAACTCCCTGTTTGCAATCTTTTCTAGATCAGTCCATAGGGACTGGAACTTTGACGCGGATAGGCGACCGCTCAAGTCGTCTTCTTGTTTAATTTCATCTGACTGTTTTACTAATGTCATCTTTTTTGTTTCAGTTCGGCCAACAGCGAAGAAAGCCAAGGACTTTCCGACCTTGAGTGACGACTTAGCAGCTCTCCGAGCTATCGAGAAATGCTGTTGGGTTAGCTTCAACGCCACCCACATCGCTGCTGCCGTCGCTACTCTAGCCGCCAAGGAATCCGACCAATCCTCTCCCCCTTCTAAGTCTCCTGCTCCTCTCTGCATCTAGTCTCCTTTTTCAATGGTGCGCCCCACCGTTCAACTACCTAATCTGGAGTAAAAAGTTGTTGATGCAGCCAACAGGCGGGTTGAGAAAGACAAGGTCGTGGGTGCTCAGAGGGCGGCAACCCAACCACAAAAGGAGGCCCTTACTACAGAGAAGGGTGATTCTCCGTCCGCTGCTATGGCCCAGGAAACCCCCCCCCCCCCGGGNCTCTGATCCTATCGAGGGTGTATACACCTCTCCTCCTTCTCCTCCATTAATGCCTCCTCCCCCTCCTCCGAGCTCCATGTCCTGTCCTTCCCTTGCCTCTGCGAAGGAAATATGTTGCTTTGTCCAAGGTCAAGGTTGCTGCTGACAAGAGAAAGGACAGAGGAACGTCCTCCTCGGCTGATAAGGAACTCATACCACGTAAGGAGGCCCCGTCACTTGTTGTTTTTGGGAAAGATCGATAGTCCAGTGACTTGGGTTCCAAGAAGAGAGCTCCCTCTTCATCATCTACCGTCCCTTCTAAAAAGCCAAGGATGGAGGACAAAGGGGCTTCCGACCACAGGTCAGGGGAAGTCAAGGTCTCCGACCAGTGGAGGTCGGAGGAGAAGAGGTCGTCCCATAAGGATAACTCGTACCGCAAGAGGTTTGAAGAGAGGAGAGTCGAAGGGGCCACTTTATCACACGGAGATGAAAACACGCGGCTGTCCGATCTTGCTATGCTTAAAGGAAAGGGTCCTGCCAGGGAGCAGGGCCCTACTATCATCGAGCTCAGAGAATATGAGTTCGAGTTTGGGTTTCTTGGGAACGTCTCCCTTATCGAGGATGCCAAGGCCAATGAGGCGCTGCATCAACATTTCCGTTTGGTTGGGGACAAGATTACCCCTGAGACACTTCTTGGCAAATCTTCCACCTTCCAGGAGATCTACCACAACAATACCGAGGTAAACCCATGCCCCTGTTTGCCTATGTTTTTGGTGGGCTTTCTTCTAACGCAACCCTTCTCATGTGTTCAGCACATGGGCTTCGTCAACCACTTAAGGCTGGAATACAAAGAGCAGCTTGAAAAGGTGAAGAAAGTCGCTTTCAAGTACTTCCATGACTTGAAGATTGAAAGGGAGAAGACCGCTGGTGCCATCAAGCATGCCATTGACGCAAAATTCTCTGCTAAGGCCTTTCTGAAAAAGGTCAACGAGCTTGAGGCTACTGACTCCGCGCTACACTCCATGCTGACCTCCGCCAGAGAGGAGTTAAGAAAGGAGAAAGACGCAGCTGTTCAGCGCGAGGCTGAGCTCGAGAAAGCGCTGAAGGCCAAGAATGCCCTCGGGTAGAAGCTCAAATCGGCCAGGAGTGCCCATGCTGAGGAGGTGGAGACGCTTAGGCTCCAGAAAGATCGGGAAGTTAGTAAGGCAGCAAGGGGAGCGCAGAAGGAAGCAACGGCCATGTACAAGCCTAGGCTCGAGAAGGTGGAGAGGGCTGTCAAAGACCTGAAGCTCGTGTAAGAAAACGCGCTTCTCCAATCCTTAGCCCAGAGCCGTATCGACCTGCTGAAGGAGTTAGCTGAAAGGGGTATTCCTGGTCTTGAGGTCAACAAACAGAAATGGAACAATGCTCTTGTTGACTTCCAGGCAGAGCTGGAGACCATGGACGTTGTGAAGCTTAACCTTGAGTAAGATCTCCGTGTGTCTTGTCCATTTGATAGCTCCAGCGGATTGGCTACTCTCGCGGCTTCTACCTTCGCTAACCCGGAATAGGTCTCATCACGGGAGGTGGTTACCGTTGAACTGGAGGACACTGAGGTGGCTTTAGGGGAACAACCAACTGTAGAGGTGCCCCTCCCTGCGGAAACTGCTGTAGCGGCCGCTAGTCTTTCCGCTGCTCTTGCTCCAGCTAGTGTGGACCCACATGTTCTAGCTCTTGATCAATTTGGGTCAAACCTCCGCACCATCTCCCCTGAAGCTACCTCCGAGCTCTCGAAAGACCCTCCTTAGACCGTCTGTGGTCCCTGAAAATTATAGTCTTGTTGTTTTTTGTATGCCTAGGAATTCTTTTAACTTTTTTGGCTTTGTACACCCGGGAGGGTTTTAATCCATAACTTGCGCGCCCTTGGGAGCTTTTAATTTGATCTTTACGTCGTTTTCGTCAGATTCTTTACGTCTTTTCCTTTTACATCTTATGTTGCTTATAGTTTGACCGTGCAACCCTTCTCACAAGCTAAGTGCTTTCTTTTTTCATACTCTTTGTCTAATTCCTTAGTGTTGACTTTGAGAATGCCCAACACAACTGATAAGGCTAAGAAGAAGTAGTAGACTTATCGGAGCTCGCGGAGATTCCTGCCACATAAGACTGGTTAACACATCTCAATGGAATACCATTAGTCTTGAATGATCTTGTTCCAAGGAGCGAACCAAAATTGGTTAACATGTCTCAATGGAACACCGTTGATCTTGAATGGTCTTGTTCCAAGGAGCGAACCAAGAGAAAGTTTCTTACTCGGAAAGTGATTTCCCTATTCTCTGGGACCATCAGCAAGTAGTAGTTTTAGGCTTAGCTTGTCTAGAGTTTGCTAAGAAAGATTTCTTTTCACCTTACTTAGTTCGTTTTTGTTTTTAAGAAGTATGAGAGCCCTCTTTCGTTAGTTTCTAACTAAAATTTCACTCTTCCATGAAGTGGTGATCATAGGCGCGTAGAAAGGCTCCGACTTACCCTGTTAACAGACGAGGCGTCTAGGTGCAGCATGGTGCTGGCTTACCCTGTGCCACACTTTAAATTTCAAATCGCCTTTAAGAATTTGTTATTTAAGTGTTTTTGCGGGCATGACCCGACTGTCTTTTGGTATGCTTAAGTTCCTACTAGACTGTGAAGAAACCATATAGAGGTTGTTATTTCACAATCATGGTGTCGTTTCACCAAGGCATTTATGAGAAATGTGCAACTAAGTCGGGGAGCCTAGCGCGCTGATGCGTAAGAGCTTGGAAAAGCTCGGGGAAATGAGATTCTGAAAACAACTCCGTACGTGTATATATATTAATATAAAAGTTGTACCCAAGGATGGACTGCCTACGTACCCCGGAGAGATCAAACCATTTCGTAGTTCGATTACAATGACAAGCTCATGGAACCGATTTTTTTTTTGAAAATTTTTCGTGAAGTCGGTCGAGCTTCAAGGGCGGGGTCCATGTTGTCATCCATGTGAAAGAGCTCCTTCGTTCTGGGCGTTATGTTGTGAGGGTCCTACAAGTTGTGCCGAGCTCCCCGTACGACGACCTAGGTCGTAGTGAGTGACGCAAACCTGTCTTACTTGCTTGGGCTCGGGGCCGCTTAGTTTGTCTTTACGTGCCATGTCCCGGCTTGAGTCTGGAGCTCGAATGTTTAATTGCTATTACAATTGGGCTATGTGCAATTTGTTTTCATGGACGTAGCACAACCGTGATGTGCATTGACTTCCGTGCACAGTCACTACCCCGTCGGGCGTTGGGAATTTGATGCACTGATGGTAAGCTGACGGGATATCCCTCATCGAGTGGATCCATGGAGCGCCAAGGATTATGTTGTATATATCTGGAGCTTCTACTACCGTAAATTTCGTTTCCATCTTAACACCTCCTAAGTACGTGTCTAGCTTGATTGTTCCTATCGACATCGTAGTTGCTCCATTGAAAGCCGTTAAATGTTTCTTTGACCTTTTCATCTGAGCTTCAACGAGCTCCATTTTGTCGAATGTTTCTTTGTAGAGGACGTTCACCGAGCTCCCGGGGTCGATAAGTGATCTCGCTATCTCACAATCATCTAGTATTAGTTCCAATACTAGAGCGTCGTTGTGCAGATGGTCGATGTGCTTTGTCTTATGTTCGGAGAATTCTATGACCGCGTCATTTAGTGCCATTACCTGCATCTCGTCAATTATCGAGTTTACCTGTTGGCAGCAGCTTTTAATAGATCGAACAGAGTCATTGCAGAACGGGTTTGCTCCCATTATCATGTTGATTCATTTCTTAGCCATGGGAGGCTCTGTGATCTCTGAGTTCCGTTGCTCTCTGTCTCGCTTTGGGGGATCCGTGTCATTTTGGTGTTGTGCTTGTGCGGGCAAGTCTCCCTTATTGGTCAACTCTTCCGACATGTATTTGTTGAATAAGTATTGTTTGAAACAATGACATTCTTCCGCCGTATGGCCCGTGGCATTGTGATACTCGCAATATTTTTCCGATGCCTTAGCTCCATCACTTCTCGTCCAAGTGTTGGACCGTGGCTTATAACATGTTCCTGAGCCCCTGTCTTGATTTCTTGCCCCTGAAACCTGGTACGGTCGATGTTTGGCTGAGTTACCATCAGATCGAGAACTCCCAGATAGCCGTTGAGTATCCCTGTCCTCTTTTGACTTTTCTTTGGAGGTCGGCTTCAAGGTTGTGGCGTGTTTCTCCGCATATGCCTTCTTTTCGTCCTCGATTTGAACGAACCTCAAAGCTCGGTGGAGCGCATCTTTCAAGAAGACAGGTCGATTTAGCATTAGATCCTCCCGAAAGCGAGAGTTATAACAGAGGGCGTTCCGTAGTGCTGCGATTCCCGCCTCATCGCTCACGAAGATGATGGAAATTACTTACTTGAGTCTAGCTAAGAATGATCGTAAGGATTCATCCTTCTTTTGCGACATAATATAGAGGTCGGTGTCCGAAACTCCCTTCTCGATGTATATCGAGTAATGCTTAGTGAAGGCCGTTGATAATTCATTATAGTTATCAATGGTATTGGCCTTCAAGCACAAGAACTAGTTAAGGGCAGCTCCTGACAAGTTTTCGACAAAGAGTTGGCAATACCCAACATCCTTATTATCTGCCCCGACCTTGACTCTACCCATTGCGATGCAGAATGCCGTCATGTGAGCTCGTGGGTCTGTTTTCCCTTCATTAGGCGCGATCTTAAGTTTGATGCTTGGTATGGTCGCGCTTATGATGCGTGTGTGAATGGAGGTCGACTTCAGGTGCCAAGCTTGTTGCTTTGTGAATCTGGGATTGCATCGTGCGGAGCTCGGCCGTTGCTTGGGCAAGGGTCCGTCTCAGCGTTAAGAGCTCGGCATCCGTCTGCGCGTGTACTCTTTCCACGTTGGATTCTTGCCACCCTGGTGTGTGACCATCGCTTGACCTTCGGTCGTTGTTTGTTCCATTATGGTAAGGTTGGGCGGCTGGATCTCGTAGCCCCCGAGGTGATGGTGATGACAAGGAGTTCAACCTTGCTTGTTGAGCAGATTGAGTTTGAGCCAATTCCTCCACCCTCTGTTTTGATTACCGTTCTTGTGCCTCCTGCCTTTCATTCGCCTCCATGAGGAGGGAAAAATTTCCAAGCATATTCTTTGACAATTGAGCCAGCGCCTTCTGCACGTTGACCATCTGAGCTGCCGGATCTTGGGCTGACCTCCTGTCTCTACGTCCCTTCGCTGATCGTTGTTTTTGTCGTCGTCAATCAACGGTGGTGGTGGTGGTGTGCCATCACCCTTGTTCTCTCCGTTGTCTCCAGAAATTATTTCTTGAAATCACCAAAAAAAAACGAGCGGGTAAAAGTGGAACGAAACTAGGTATAGTTTTGCCTGAGGTTCGGTTGTGGAATCCAAATGTAGCGGAGCGGAATCCTCCCTCCTTCTAGCGCCAATTGATGGATTTCAAAATCCAACTCCGAACCGAGGTGTACAATTTGTAATGAAAATATTCGAAAATGAGATTATTTTATTGAATATATTGTTATATCAATGTAATACAATATAAAAGCTAGCGTAATCTAATATAAGAGTTTGCTTCTATGTCAAGAGTGTGAAACTCGATCCCCTTTCCTATGATCTCTCTCCTCCTTTTATAGGCGTGGAGTATATCATAACTGTTGCTAGATCTTGCCCGGAGAATCTTCCTTTATTAATGCGTGAATTAATGTCCCCTGATTCTGTTGACCTTGTTGTTGACTCAGTGATATGGGCCTTTCTTTCGTGGCCCATACCTTTTGTTGCAACCCTCTTCTATTCTGTTATGGGCCCTTCTTTCCTGGTTTGATATTATGGTTATTCAAACTGGATTTGGTAGGGTGGAATCCACTTCCATCAAAGAGACTGCTTTTCGATCTCCTTAAATAAGAGATATCGTTGTTCTTTTTCTTTACAACTTGTAGAGTGAGACACATGGGTCTTGAGGGAGTTTCTCTCGGATGAGAGAGAGGAGAGTAATATGAGAAGTGAGGTGATAAGCTTAATTGCATTGAATGCTCATTTGTAACCCGATTTACTCTTTGAAATCGTTTTACAATCTATATATTGCATCATTCTATCTTTGGATAATTGTTCTATTGAGATTGAGGGAGTTTACAAAGATACTAAGAGAGTTTTGGAGCTTGGATCATAACAATCTACCACTAGTCTAAGTCCTATATTTTGATCTGATTGAAACTCTCTTGTCATGATCAAACTCTTCACCTACGTTCCTATAAGTTTTTTTTTTTATCTTATTTGGAGTTAAAAGATCTTTTGGCTTTGGCAAGCACCCTAGGATACATAAGTTCATTGATCCTGAATGTTCTTTGTTTCAACATTTCTATAATACACATATCTCGGTTCATTCAGCTTTTATGTTCAAAATCTTTTTATTTCTTTTAATTCTGGTCATTTACAGTCAATTATCTCAATTTAATTACTACTATAGTAACACTAATCCAAAAAATGTTGAGTTTACTCATATAGTAATCAGTAGTTACCACTTCCCATTTTACAATCATTTAATTAACTTATTTAAAAGATTCTTCTCAACTTGATATTTATTAAAAAGGACTTTTAATTTGGTGTTTTAAAATTTTTATTTATTTATTTTTCATATCCTATAGTATATCGACTTTGTTCAATCAATTTTTGATAACCGTCTTATGTTATAATTAGCATACAGTTGTCTGTATTTTTAACTTTTTGGGAACATTAGATTAGTCTTTTAGAATTAGTTGCGATGATCTATGATACACTCCAAGGTTGAGTTTGTTGAGCTGAAATTTTTAATAAAGATTTTAGACCATAAAAAGACTATATTTTTCGATTCCTTAAATAAGAGACATCGTTGGTTTTCTTTTTTTATGCAATTTGAAGACTAAGACATGGGCTTCGAGGGCATTTTTCTAGGGTGAGAGAGACCAAAGTGATCTGAGAAGTAAGGTGATAAGCTTCATTGCCTTGGATGCTCATTTGTAACTCGATTTACTCTTTGTAGTCGTTTTACAATCTACACATTGCATCATTCTATCTTTGGATTATTGTTCTATCGAGACTGAGGGAGTTGAAAGAGATATCTAAGAGAGTTTTGAGCTTGGATCATAACAAACCACCACTAGTTTAGTCCTATGTTTTGATCTGATTGAGTATTAAGAGATTTGTGTTTTTATGTAAATAGAGATAAGTTACTTATGTAATAAGGTAATACTTTGGGGTTAGTTTCGACATATAGTGTAAATATCTAGGTCTTTTGTACATGTATATAAGGCAACGCCTACAAAACTTAATAAACAAGAAACTCTTTTTGTACCAAACTAGGGTTCTTGACATGGTATCAGAGCTTTAACCTATTCTTTGGTTTTTTGATCCTCTGTTTTCTGCTATTGATTTCGATTTCTTTTTTCACTTTCTTTGAAATTTGTATCTCGATCTCTACTCTTTAATCGTGATACCAATTATGTCTTAAAGATGTTTGGTGATGATTCTACTCCAATGAAAGACGAGTCCTCTGTTACTAAGATTCGGTATGACATGACAACAAGAAGAAAGATTGATCCTTATGATCTCTCATCATGAGATAATTTCAGTTCTGTTATCTCTCAACCATTGCTTTGGGGTTCAAATTATGATGAGTGGGTCTCGAATCTTTGGCTTGCCTTGCGTGCGAAGAAGAAGTTTGGTTTTGTTGATGATAGTTTACAACGTCCCTACAAGGATTCTGGTGATCATGAGGACTAGAGACGAACAACGCGACAGTGGTGTCATGGATAAAACTTATGATAGCACCAGAGTTGAGCAACTCCTTGCCACATCATGAAGTGGCTTTTGACTTGTGGACTTATATATAAAAGAGGTTTTCTATCAAAAACGGCCAACGTGTGCAGCGGTAGAAATCAGAGCTTGCGAATTGTCACCAAAGAGGCTCACCCATGGAGACTTACTACGGTAAGCTTCCCAAGATGTTGACGAGCATGGCTGATTTCCAAACGGCTCGCACGGTTAAAGAAATTGTCCGTGAGAGAGAAGAGGACAAGTTCCATCAGCTTTTGATAGGTCTTGATGAGTCGGTGTTTGGTACAATAAAATCTTCTCTGTTATCATGAGACCACTTCAATTTTTAGATGAAGCATATCAGTCATCTCCATGACTTTTTACAGTAAATAGAGCTTCGTGCGTCTCTCATGTGTGTTGTGTGGTCACAAAGGAAACCTTGCAATGAACCGCTTTCGGAAAATAGGATATCCAACCTCGTGGGGGTAGTCGCCTATGACCAACTATCCAAAATAAGTCGCAAGATTCATCCTGATCAACAGCTTCTGACCGTGGTTTCTCTTCTACTCATTCTCCTCTGTCTCGTCGTGCCGAACCAGCCAAAGCAGATCATGTAGCAGCCTCGGGTCCATCTGTCTCTGCAAACTCTACAGTTAAAATTGCTAATCGTATAGTTTTAACATGACTTAATGACCAGCAATGGCACACACTGGTGATGATGCTTAATGAAAAAAACTAGGGTGTTAATGAGCAAATTTTAGGTATGCTTTTATTTGAATCTTGGATCATAGATTCTAGCGCTTCGCAACATATGACGGACAACTTAGTGTGTCTACGAGATGTGTGTGCTATGGCTCCAATTAGTATTAAACTTCCGGATGGTCGATTTATGGTTGCAATTGTCGGACTGAGAGGAAACATAGACATATACTTAATGTAGCACGATCTCTTCGTTTCCAAGCGAACTTACCAGTTGAATTTTGGGGTTTCTGTGTACTAACGGCGGGCTATTTGATAAACAGAATATCTACAACATTGCTTATCGGGAATACACCATTTGAGATGCTCTATTCACGTCCTTCTCTGTTAAACCATCTTTAATGTCTTCGATTGTTTATGTTATATTCATAACCAACGTCATGGTGGGGATAAATTTGCTCCACGGGGAAATCGGTCTTTCTTTATCGGTTATCCTTTGGGACAAAAAGGTTGGAAGGTCTACGATCTTTGCACATGTACTATATCTACTTCACGTGATGTGGTGTTCCGATAAACTAAATTTCCTTTCCTTGAGGTAAGTGATCGTACTGATTTTCGACCTTGTCTGACGCCACCATTTATGTTTGAAGAAGCTATTGAACAGTTACATCTCTTTTGGACCTTGTTTTAGCGTTTAATTCGTCGCCAAGTATTGTTGGTCCTCTGGAGCCTTTGGTTGATTCTTCTTTGGTTTGCCACTGTCAGGAAGGTCTTACATCTCTCGATCATCACCAGCGATGTCTAGGACACCCCTGTCTCCTTTATAAGACTCTTCTGCTTCATCGCTTGTGACACTTGAGGCAATTTTGTCTCCGGGCCGTGACTCCTCTTCTCCTTCTTCATCCAGTTTGCCCATTGCTTTCTTCACACAAATAGGATGTCTTCATTGTCTCTGTCATTTTCTCTGAAGGTACCTATTGTTCTTGTGGATTTTTTTGTTTAATACAGTTCTCTCGCATTAAATAATTGAAGTTATTCCTATGGGTAAAGGATGTCGTATGAAGATTTCGTCAACGAAGTTGAAAGATTATGTGACTAATACTACACATGACGGGTTTGCTGGTGCATTTGATGATTCTTCTTGGTATCCTATTGATGATTATGTCGATTATTTTGCATTTTCAGATCATCACTGTGCCTTTCTTGTGGCCATAACCGCTAGTACCATCCCTAAGATCTACATTGAAGCTTTTGAAGATGAACGCGGGTGCGATGTGATATGTAACAAGATAGTCATGTTAGAGCTCGGGTTTAAATGGGTGTTCACTTTGAAATATCGATCAGATGGAACACTTGAAAATTACAAAGCTCGTCTCATTTTTCTTGGTAATAATCAAACTGAAAGCATTGACTACTGAAAAATTTGCTCCAATTTGTAAGATGACAACCGTTAGATCATTTTTGGAGGTTTTGGTGTCTCATGATTAGGAGGTGCATCAAATGGATGTTCATAATGCGCTTCTTTATAGAGATCTTGAGGGAGAAATTTCTATTCGGTTTCCTCCTAGGTTTCGTACTACGGATAAACATAAGTGTGTCGCCTTCATAAATCATTATATGGACTTCGTCAGGATCCTCGTTGTTGGTATGCTAAACTTACTAAGCTTTTTTGGAATATGGTTTTTAGCAAAACTATTCTGATTATTCCTTGTTTATGTTTGAGAATGGTCATACACGAATCCATGCCCATGCGTATTTCGATGATCTTATTGTTACAAAACGCTCATTGATGGCCATTCATGAGTTCAAGAATTATTTAGGGTCATGTTTTTGCATGAAGGACTTATGGATATTGAAACATTTTTTGGGCATTGAGGTTGCCAAGAGTCAGAAGGGTATATATCTTTGCCAACGAAAGTACATTTTAGACATTATTTTAGAAGTTGGCCTTCTCGGTGCTTATCCTGTTTTGCACCCAATAGAGCAGAATCATAAATTAGCTTTGTCCACTAGTGATTTACTTCTGAACACTTCAAGTTATCGGAGCTTAGTAGGAAGACTTATCTACCTTGCGGTCACTCGTCCTGATCTCTCTTATGCGATTTACGTGCTTTCTCAGTTTATGCACGCTATGCGAACCGACCATTAGGATGCAACTCTATGGGTGGTACGTTTTCTTAAAAGAAATCCAGTTCAAGGGATTCATTTACGCGCAAATACTGATTTACGACTATCCGCTTGGTGTGACACTGATTGGACTGCATGTCCTCTCACTAGACGTTCTTTGACAGGATGGTTCATACAGTTAGGTGGGTCTCCTATCTATTGGAAGACAAAGAAGCATGATGTGGCATCATGGTCTTTTGTCTAAGCAGAGTATCGAGCTATGGCGGACACCATTAGTGAGATATTTTGGATTCGAAAAATTTTGGAGATCTTGGGCGTGGATTGTTCGTGTGCCTTTGCATTGTGATGGTCCCTCAACTATGTACTTAAGTGCTAGTTTTGTGTTTCATGAAAGAACAAAGCATGTGGAAAAGGATTATCACTTCACTCGAGATGAGATTGTTCGTGGTGTGATCACTACAAAGCATGTCTCAACTACAATGCAACTCGCAAACATATTTACTTAAGCTCTTAGACGTCGGGAATTTGAGGATTTCTTTCGCAAGTTGAGTATTTATGACCTCCATACTCCAACTTAGGGGAAGGGTATTGAGAAATTTGGGTTCTTTATGTAAATAGGGATAAGTTACTTATGTAATAAGGTAATATTTTGGGGTTAGTTTCGACATATAGTATAAATGTCTAGGTCTTTTGTACATGTATATAAGGCATCGCCTACATAACTTAATAAACAAGAGACTCTGTATACTAAACTAGGGCTCTTAACATTGAGACTCCCTTGTGATGACCATACTCTTCACTTATGTTCCTTTAAGTCTTTTTTTTTTAATCTTATTTGAGGTTATAAAATCTTTTGCCTTTGACAAACGTCCTTGGATCCACAAGCTCATTGATCCTAAATATTCTTTGTATCAACTTTTCATTAACTTTTAGTGATATTTACAATTTATCAAGAAAAAATTTACGCGGGATCATATCAATATTGTTATGCACAAATGTGCAAGCTTAGCTCGATTCAAGATCTACATTGCTATCCGCTCATTCACTCTTAGATCTCTCTGTTCACGAGTTAGAAATTGAAGAAATAGACTGAACAGAAGAAGTAAGATGAAAGATAACACAACGGTTTGTTTACCCATCTCGATGTGAAAATCTACTTTCGGAGCTTGACGACAGAAGTAAAAAAGATCCACTAGATCAAACCAGAGTTCACCACCATACAAGATATAAAAGTTAAGAATACAAGCTATCAAATCACCATTAACAAGACGATCTCAAGCTTTTCTCCTTCTTCCTCTAGAACTCTCCCTCGATCTGATAATCTCTTTTTCTTGATTACTCTGTAATAAACTCTTTACTCTTCTTCATATAACTATAAGAAGCCGGTATCACCAATTTAAACATGTACACATAAGACAAAACCAAAATTTATTCAGCTTATTAAACTAGTGTTAAATGTCACCTTCTGTTAACAAATATCAATGCATCAACCTTATCAGATTTATCTTGTTAATTATGTTTGGACAATCGAGATTATTGATACATAGTTTTCAGCCTTTATCAATAATAAGAGTGTTATCTTTACTCATGGATGTAAGCTTCGGGTGAACCACGTTAATTGTATTTTTGTTTTACGTTTATCAATTTGTTTCGTTTTATATTCTCGCATTTGTCACAACAATAATTAAACAAAAAATTTTCTTTACGAAATAAAAAATTAAAAAGTAAAAAGGAGCTTGCGGAGAAAAGATCGCAAAACCGAAGTTTAATGAGACATTGAATAATATATAAGTTAAACGAGTCAATTCATTCATTACCAATCTATCTTATTAAAAGAGAAGTCATAGATCTTTTCATGTGTGATTTTTCAAAGTGAACATATTTTAGAAATTTTATTAAATGTATCTAATAAATTAAAATAACTCTAATTGTTCATTTACATATTCCAACAAACATATTAAAATATTCTAATATTCTTTTCATTTAATCACTATTAAAATTCTAAACTAATACAATTTAAAATCATTAATTTTCAGCAAATTTAAATATATTTTATTTTCAAATTTAAAATAAATCCATAACTTTTAAAATAATTATATTACAATATTATTATTTTTTAAATAAAATTTGTTACAAAAATTCAAAAAATATTATAAAGTGATAAAATTTAGAAAAATCTATAAAAATTTATAAATAATTTATATAAACTACAAAAATTTAAGTTTAGTCATCTCATGTTTTTTAAATACTCTAACGGGTTTTGTTTCACGGTATTTTGGGAGTTGAATATTATCTGAACTGAACCGATACGAGTATCCGAGAAAATCTGAAAGTTCGAAAATCTCAAATCTAACCGAATCCAGAATTCGTGAAAATTCTAAAAATTTTGAACCTGAAACCGAATCCGAAACTCGAAATAACCGAAAATTATAAATTCGATATTCAAAAAATGTAAACATGATTAATAATATAGAAAATTATTTAAAAACCCGCGCGGGTCAAAACTCTAGTTGATTTTGAGTTAAAAGTCATGACATTTAACATGGTATCAGAGACAGGTTCACACCCTATCCCGTTAATCCGGCTCGGAGTGTGGCTCGATCACCCCACAAATTGATGGTCTAAAGATTGTTCAATTCCACCGAAATAGCTAGAAAAAAGCATTATCTCGGAAGAGGCGTGATGGATTCGTCGAGATGAATGGTTAAAAGAACCATTATCTCGAAGGGAGGTGTAGAGAAAAGATCTCACATAGAAATTTAATGAAACACTAAATAATCCATGAAACTTAACAGAGTCAATCATAAAGATAAATTTAAGAAATCTAAACATTTGAGATCTCAAAAGTATATTTGATCTCACCGAAGAATCTATGTTTACTAGCTCAAGAAGTGGAGATCCACATACATTAGATCTGTGATTCGATGCACGGTTTTTTTTAGTTTCATGTGATAGCTGGCTTTCAAACATTAGTTTAGAAAAAGTTTTTAGTTGAAAATAGATGGGAAATAATGATATGCTAGCTTTGGGATAAAGAGTAATTAGAGGGATATTTTTATATGTACACAAACGCAGGAAGTTTTGACGGTGTGCGAGACATGCAATAAAATGCCAACTTTTGTTATATATATTATACATTATATATAACTTTTGTTATATATATATATATATATATATTATACAAGACTAAAGCAAAATTTGCGAAAGTTTGAGCAGCTGTCAAGACTCAGCTGAATAGTAAGTAATCAAACATCGTCTCCTACAATAGTTTTAGTTATATCATTTTCACATCCTTGGATGACTAGCGTTGAAACACCTACTCTTGTCATCTCATTATTCGTTACTTGTTCATTTCCAATTATCAGAAGCTCATACTCCTTCCTCCTTCCTATTTTCTCTATCATCTCTGCTAGATTTCCCTCAACTACTATCTCTTCATACTCTACCACTACACCTTCACACTGTTTCTTGAATTCTTCCACTGCTACTTCATCAATGTCCTGCATCATCACAAGCTTTAATCAGTTATTATCGAAACGTAACCATGCATTTAAGCAGTACTAGCTAGTAGCGTCGCCTAGACCGTATTATATTTTCCGTAGTCTAAATATTTTTCAGTGTATCGCTTAATATCTTGTTAAATATCTAGATAATTTTCTAGAAAAAAAAGAGAAAGATATATAAAGTTGTTGGTAAATGATTTGTCACCTTTTCACAATATGGAGGAGTTATGGTCTTATGAAAGAATCTTAAGAGTGTTACTATTATCTTGGGGTTTTGCGCCATTCTGCTTCCAATCTCAAGTGCTTTTCTATCCTTAGTTCCACCAATGAACACAAGTCCTACCCTTTTCGGCCTCTCGCCGCTACTAGTACTGCTTTCTCCAGCTTCTTCAGGTTTTAGAACCGCGACAACCGAGCATTTAGCATTCTCAATCACCCTCTGGTTAATCAGTGCCCATCCGGTTACCATATACGGTAATATGATCATCCACACCTTCTTATGTTCCGCGACATTGCAGATATCCTCGTGCATCGATCCCAACGCCGACACACTTTTCAAATGACGTATCCTTATCCTCTGCTTCTGGTCCCTGACCTGTCCGTAAATACTGAACGCAGATTCTATCTCGTCATGTGACCTCTCTTTACACAACTTTGCTATGAACGGCACGCCGTTTCTTCTTGTTCGTTGGACCATCGAGATGGAGGAAGAACGGTCAGTGAGTTCCATCAAGTGCATCACATATACTTTGACTGATCCATTGGACGTGCCGAAAGACTCGATGAGTTTGATAAGACAAGGGACGTCTCGTGGACCATGTACGCAAGCTAGGATGCGTAACTTCTCTTTACCATTAGATGTAGAGTCCAAACCGAGATTGTTCAATGGTTTGTATATAGCCAAGAGTGAGGGAGTCGTCATGAAGGTTGTGACGAGAGCCATCAACACTAGAATTGCGAACATCTCCTCGTTTAGCACCTGGTCGATTTTATTATAAGTATCGCAAGTGAATCGAGACATCAACATTAAAATGTTTCCTACCAAGTAATAAAAGCACCTCCAATGGAGGTTTCTCACCATGAATCTCTCACAAATTTTAATAACAAAAACTAATATTGTAATGGGTGAATATCTCAAATAGTGGAGAGATTCACCTAAAGTCTCTCAAATATCTCGAGAGATTTTGGGGTGAGTTCTCTACTGTTTGAGATACCTATATTTTTTATAATATTATTATTTTGATATTGAAATTTGTAAGAAACTTATAGTGAAAAACCCTCCATTGGAGATGCTCTAACAGTTCTATATTCTTGGAGTTTTATATTCGTGGAGTTTGACGAGTTAGTCAATGTACTTATTTTTTAAAAAGAAATAGTGCTCTATAAATGTATAAAGAACACTATTTCTTTTTTCAAGGTACATATATTATTATGAACGAATAAACATGTAATATAAATTATTGGAAAAGGTACTTATTTTTTAAAAAAGAAATACTTATTTTTTAAAAATAAAATATTAATTTTTATTATTTTTAAACATATTAAGAGAATATAGATAAGTTTTTTAATATAATTTAATTGGTTTTCTAATTACAAATTTTAAGATTTTTTTTAAAAAATCTTTCTTTATATATTTTCTTTCTAATAGTATTTGAATTAATTCTTTATATATATAAGGTTATTCTCTTAAAAATATACTCCCAAATAATAATATAGAGATAGAGATTCTTATATGCTACAGTAATAATTATTTTATTTTTAAATTTTAAACTTGATAGTTTTAATGTTGTAGGTGTTTATGTTGTCTTTGTGAATAATAAATAGAGAGAAATTCTTATATACGAAAAAATAGTTTTTTATTCATTACAAACATACCACAAATCTATATACTATTTTCAAAATACTTTAAACTTTAGTTTAGCAAATGTTTCTATATATATATAGATATTTTGATATATATGTACTATGACAAGCTGCTTAGAGCATCTCCATTTGTGATCCAGGGGAAAACGATTCCCTAGGAGCATTTTTGAATTTTTAATAATTTTTTTTTGTTTGATTTTATTTTAAAAAAATAATAATTACAAACGAACCAATCGCGGACCGCCACATGTCGTGGGCCCCGCGAAAAGTTCATGAACCCGTCTTTTACGAGAGTGGCTGCAGGAGACAGTTTCATAAAAAAATTATTATAATAATTTCTTTTTTTGGGATTTGTGTGAATCTCCCCTTAGAGCATGTACAATGGTGAACCCCTTCGAGGGGTTCTTAATTTGAATTTTATATTATTTTTTTGTGTGTGTAAATTTTTTTTTTTTTAAAAACAAAAACAAATAAACGCACCAATCGCGGACCGCCACGTGGCAGTGGGGCCCGTGAATAGTGCAAGCAACCCATTAAGATTGAGTTCTTAATTAAGATTTTTTACGACCTATATCTTAACTATTCATAATTTTATATTAATATTTTTCCTAAGATATTGTGCTAAGAACTCTTTAGCATCCCCCGGGGATGCTCTTAGAACTTTCAATGGATGTTCTTAGTATATAAGGGATTGTAAAGAATACTACTATGTACGTACCTTCTTCTCCCTACCAATGTTGAGAACAACTAGTTCGACGAGCCCTTTAGTGTTCATCAAAAACCCTAAAGTGAGAGATTCACGCGCTGCTATGTTGCACGCCATCGCCATGAGGAAGGTGCCTATGATCTTGCCTGTGCAAGCCGTGGATATGACCAAGGCCAGTATCCCCCACGCCTCGGCGCCTCTGATCTTGTTAACATCCGTCTTTAGTCCGCTAGATGCAAAGTAGAGCGGAAGAAGCAGCCCCGAGACAAAGTCCTCTATCCGCTGGATGAGCCGCTCGCTGAAACACCCGCTTTTGGGGATGATAAGGCCAAAGACAAATGCCCCAAATATGGAGTGTAGTCCGATTAGGTCTGTGATGAAACCGGAGACCATGACTCCTGCTAGTGTTAGGCATATGCAAGCCTCGTGCATTGCACCGTTGTAGTACTGGACGATCCACCTCATGGCGGGTCGGATCACAAAAACCATGAAGATTACGAAGGCTAGACCCGAGAGGAGGACCCATATGGATATCAACGGAGATGCGTGTTTGTGGTGGTCGTGTCTACCTGGGAGAGCCACAGCTAGAGCAAGGAGGATCCATGCAGCTATGTCGTTGAAGGCGGCAGCTGCTAAGGCCGTCTGGCCAACGCTTGTGGTCAAGAGCTTGAGCTCGGCTAAGATGCGAGCAAGGACTGGGAAAGCTGTGATGGAAAGAGCCACACCGATGAAAAGAAGGAACTGCCAGTACCCAACCGAGTCATGATCTTCCTCCACGACTCTACGTAGGAAGAGGGAAAGAACCCCGCCTAAAGCAAAAGGGAGACAGATTCCGGCAAGAGATATAGCAAAAGCTTTCTTTCCTGTACGGCCAAGAACTGTGAGATCAAGTTCTAGACCGACTAGGAAGAGGAAGAAAAGAAGTCCGATACTCGCTACGGATTCGAGTATGGGAGTGCTCCATTTTGGAAACACGAGTTTAAGAAATTCTTTGTTTCTTCCCAGTGCAGAAGGTCCCAACAATATCCCTCCCTATAAATATATTACAATAAATTCAAATTGCTAAGTTTGATGTATTTCCAATTTAACGACAAATGGTTATGAATTGAATTGAGAGGCCATGCAATTTATATATTGTTAATGGTCCTTTCCAACTAGCGAGATATATTCTCTAAAAATTTGACCCTTTGATATATATCATCTATGTATAGAATATGCATGTATATAGTGTATGTAAAGCTTACAAGGATCTCTGCGACGACTTTAGGTTGACGTAAGGGTTTGAGGAGGAGGGTGAGGAAGCGGCTGCTAAAGAGAACGATGGCCACTTGAACAACTAAGAGAGGAAAGGCACAATTGAGAGGATTGTCTCCTTCCCATACTCCGTCCGACACCGTTTTGATGCTCGTTTCATTTACCCCCATATTCTTTAACGATTATTCAAAATAACAATCTTAAACGACCTCACTTTTTGTTTCTTTCTTTGTTTTTGCATGTGAAGGAAAGTAGAACGTATACTTTTACTTTGTAGTATTTTTTTTTTGTGTGGAGACAGTTGGAGAAGTTGTGACAAGTTTGGAAGATTGATTATTCCTTTTATAGACGAGATAGGAGAGTGGTTGATGACAAACCACTGATATTTGCAACAATAGTTTTTTCAAGAAGATCCACATATCATTCTATATAGAGTTGTTTTTTTTTTTAAAGAATAATCATGCAAAAATCCCCCTTTTTCTTTTTGTCAACAACAATCTTTATTCTGATAATTTTGTTTGTCCTTATATCGATCGTGCTCACTAGAATACTTAAAGACATTACTTTAAAAAGGAATGTCATTCGTTGTTAAAATAATAAAAAGAATTGTTGTAGTAAGCTTGACCGTAGTTTAGTGAGCAAGTGAGCTTGATCAAATTCTAGTGAGATATGGATTTCTAGTAGAAAAAGAAATTGTAATATTTGAGAGTTATCCAAATATTAATTATGTGGTTTTTGCTAGGAGTTATCTAGTAGTTACTTTTTCGATTAGAATTAGGATTTGATCTAGACTATAAAGGAAGATACCAAAGTGTGGTATAGCTTTGAGAGTTTTGAAGCTTTAGTTTTTGAGTTTAAGTTTTCTAAAGCAATAAAGTTTTCTTTGAGTTTTGAACAATCCGATTGTCTTGAATTCTTTATTTGGTGTCAGAGCTTATCGAGTTTGCAACAATCAGCATCAAAGCTGTGATTCTCGATATATCACAACAATATGGCTGAGATTACTCCTGTATCCGCAGGGGGAACCTCGCAAGACACATCGAGAGAGATGATGAGTCTTTCTTCCATACAGTGTCCAATGTTGAGCGATATAAACTACTCTGTATGGGCCATGAGGATTAAGATTGCACTCAAAGTTCATCATGTACGGGAAGCCATAGAACCCAGAACAACCAACGACGACAAGAAAAATACGGCCAAAGCGTTTCTTTTCCGATTCATACCGGAGGCTTTGACGTTGCAGGTCGGAGAACATGATACCACAAAAGCTATGTGGGATGCGATCAAAGCTAGATATGTAGGTGCTGAGAGAGTAAAAGAAGCACGACTTCAAACAGTTATGGCCGATTATCAGAGGTTAAAGATGAGAGAAACCGACACCATAGATACTTTTGTAGGAAGAATGTCAGAGTTATCATCAAAATCGGCCTCACTAGGAGAAGTCATGGAAGAATTGAAACTAGTAAAAAAGTTTCTCGATATTCTTCCACGGAAAAAGTACATCCATATCATCGCAGCCCTTGAACAATTACTTGATCTTATAACCACCACGTTTGAGGACATCATGGGAAGATTAAAGGTATACGAAGAGAGAATTAGTGATGACGATCAACCAGAAGAACATGGAAAGTTGATGTACACGAATGCAGAAAACACGGCCTATCAAACTCATTCTCGCGAGCAGTATGAAGGTGGAAGAGGTAGAGGCCAAGTTGGTCGGTTTTATGGAAGAGGAAGAGGGCGTGGCCGCTTTGGTAATCAGCAGTATGGTAAGCCTCGAGATACATCTAAATTGGTCTGCTATCAATGTGATAAGCTCGGGCATTATGCCTCTAATTGTCCAGATAGGTTTCTTAAACTGCAAGAAACACAAGATGTACAAGAAAACGATGAAAATAACACTGAAGAAGCGGACCAACTGATGATGCACGAAGTCGAAGTAGTATTTCTCAATGAGAAAAAGGTGATACCGAGCATGTTTAAAGCACATTTAAAAACTGAAAACATGTGGTACTTGGATAACAGAGCAAGTAACCACATGACTGAAAATCGGTGCTTCTTCACAAGGATCGATGAGAGGATCACCGGGAACGTGAGATTTGGGAATGATTCGCGAATAGACATTAAGGGAAAAGGCTCAATTACTTTCATCACAAAGAACGGCAAGCCAAAAATCCTAAGTGATGTTTACTTTATTCCCGAGTTAAGGAGTAACATCATAAGCTTTGACAAGCCACGGAGTCAGACTGTGATGTTCGGATGCGAGAAGACTATCTTACCTTGCACGATGGAGATGGTAACCTACTTGTCAAAGCAAGCCGATCTAAGAACAGACTTTACAAGGTGCCGTTGGAAGTAGATGGTGCTCGTTGTCTCACACTTGAAAAACACAGTGAGTCATATGTGTGGCATGCGCGTCTCGGCCACATTAACTACAAGACGATGAAGCTGATGGTTAGAAAGAAGCTAACCGTGGGTATGTCAAACATTAACCTGGATAAAGAAACATGCACTTAATGCATTCTTGGGAAACTCGCAAGACATGCGTTTCCACAAGCAACATCTTTTTGTGCAAATAAAGTACTCGAACTAGTTCATGGTGACTTTGCAGACCGATTACGCCTTCCAGAGCTGCACACAGTCGGTATATATTTGTGTTAATTGATGATCATTCACAATATATGTGGTCAATATTGCTTAAAGAAAAGAGCGAGGCATTTGAAAAATTCAAAAGATTTAAGGCATTGATTGAGAAAGAGACAGGGGCACAAATAAAGACTTTGCGAACCGATAGAGGAGGCGAGTTCCTATTCCATGAGTTTCAACTTTTCTGTGAAAATTCAAGAATAGCAAGACATTTGACCGCACCTACTCACCACAACAGAATGGGGTCGTTGAAAGGCGGAATAGAACCCTTTTGGAGATGACTCGAAGCTTGCTAAAACACATGAACATACCAAACTTTCTCTGGGGAGAAGCAGTACGACACGCGACATATCTCATTAATAGAGTTGCAACAAGAGCATTGAAGGAACAAACTCCTTATGAAGTTTTAAGGGCCGAAAACCAAGTGTGGGACACTTGCGGATTTTTGGATGTGTCGCATATGCCAAAGTAGAATCTCAGGGACTCAAGAAGCTGGACAATAGATCCCGAGAGCTAGTTCACCTTGGCATTGAAACCGAATCAAAAGCTTATCGGCTATATGATCCTTCAAACCGCAAAATCATTATAAGCAGAGATGTCTTTTTCGATGAAGACAAGAACTGGCGATGGAATAGTAAAAACAGAGGAGATGATAAGACACAGGAGACAATCACTTTCCCTATCGACAAAGGCTTGATAAGAGATCAGAGCTTGATCACAAACAAGGGAGCCGCAAGTCATGAGCATGATCTCGACAGAGAAGATGAAGTTGACTATGACGATAACAATAGCAATAAAGGTGAAAACCTTCACAATTCTCCCGCGCAATCTCTTGTTCAATCCCCAGTGCCATCTCCGGTGCATTCTCCGGCGCAACACGCAACTGACACTGTACCTTCGGCGAATGAAACTGGAATACGTAGATCCTATAGACAGAGCACACGACCGAGCTACCTAGAGGATTATGTTCTTCTTATTGAAATAGAAGAAACAGAACGCCTTCTTATGGTTATTAATGAGGAAACATGGGATTTCTATGAAGCAGTCAAACTGAAAGAATGGAAGGAAGCATGTGAGGATGAAACCAAATCTATTACGAAGAATAAAACATGGAGCTTCATGGATTTACCCAAAGGTAGTAAATTCATTATCTTAAAGTGGATCTTCAAAATTAAACGCAATTCGGATGGAAGTATAAACAAGTTCAACGCAAGGCTTGTGGCGAAAGGATACGTTCAACGTCACGGGATAGATTTTGACGAGGTCTTCGCACCAGTGGCGCGTATGGAGATAGTTCGGACCTTAATAGCCATGGCCGCAACCAACGGGTGGGAGTTCCATCATTTGGACGTAAAAACATCATTTTTACATGGTGAAATCAACGAAGATGTGTATGTATTACAACCTGAAGGTTTCATAAGCAAGGGTAACGAAGGAAAGGTGTTCAGGTTGCATAAGGCTCTTTACGGACCGAGATAAGCTCCCAGAGCTTGGAACAATAAACTTAATTCAATCCTCAAGGAACTAAGTTTCTTAAAGTGCACGAAAGAACCATCACTTTACCGTAAAGAGCTATAAGATGGACTGCTTCTCGTAGCAGTGTATGTTGACGATTTAATGGTAACTGGGTCGAGTGTGAGCTTAATACTTGATTTCAAAAGGGAGATGTCAACAAAATTTGAAACGAGTGATCTCGGATTACTAACATATTATCTTGGGATTGAAGTCATTCAACATACTGAAGGTATTACATTGCGGCAAGAAAGGTATGCTACTATGATTCTAGAAGAAGCTGGAATGGATATGTGTAATGCCGTACACATTCCGATGGATCCTGGTCTAAAATTGTCGAAAGCACAAGGAGAAAAGAAGATTGATGAGACGAAGTATAGGTGGAGCATAGGCTGTCTTCGGTATTTAATTCATACAAGACCGGATCTCTCATTCTGTGTAGGAGTCCTAAGCAAATACATACAAGAGCCGAGAGAGAGTCATGGGGTATCATTAAAGCAAGTGTTAAGGTACTTGAAAGGAACTCAGTCGCATGGGCTCACTTTCCGCCAAGAAAAGACAATGTCGAAGCTAATAGGCTATAGTGATAGCTCCTATAACGTTGATCCGGACGATGGAAAGAGCACTACGGGCCATATCTTTTATCTTAGAGAATATCCTATCACTTGGTGTTCGCAGAAAAAGGTTATTGTAGCGCTATCATCATGCGAAACTGAGTTCATGGCTGCTATCGAAGTAGCTAAACAAGCTATTTGGTTGCAGGAGCTGTTCGCCGAGATTACTGGAGGGCCATGCGAAAAAGTCATCATTTGTATAGACAATAAGTCCGCAATTGCACTTACAAGGAATCCAGTATTTCACGGAAGAAGTAAACACATACACAGACGATACCACTTTATCCGAGAAAGTGTTGAGAACAACCAAGTTGACGTCGAGCATGTCGCAAGGCAAGAGAAAAAGGCAGACATACTGACGAAGGCGCTTGGCAGAATTAAGTTTAAAGAAATGAGAGAGTTCATTGGAGTGCAAGATGTGTCGAAGAATGAATTCAAGCTTAAGGGGGGAGAATGTTGTACTAAGCTTGACGATAGTTTAGTGAGCAAGTGAGCTTGACCAAATCCTACCGAGATATGGATTTCTAGTAGAAAAAGAAATCGTAATATTTGGGAGTTATCCAAATATTAATTAAGTGGTTTTTGGTAGGAGTTATCTATTAGTTACTTTTCTTATTAGAATTAGGATTTGATCAAGACTATAAAAGAAGATACCAAAGTGTGGTATAGCTTTGAGAGTTTTGAGGCTTTAGTTTTTGAGTTTAAGTTTTCTAAAGCAATAAAGTTTTCTTTGAGTTTTGAACAATCCGATTGTCTTGAATTCTGTAAGAATGTCACTCATATTCATATGAGAAAACACCGCATAGCTGATATCTACATATACATAGAAGCATTCATAATCTAATCTTAGTTGAGAACCGAGTTTTTAGGCATATATAAGTTCTAAACGGATGTTTGCTGAGTTTTCTCTAAAATTTCTTGTCTTTTTTTATGTTATTTCACGATTATTTGCAACACTACAATATCGTTGGACCACAAGAATGATCCCAACGCGAATTTCCTAGTTTGAGTGGATTGTTTAAATTTGTGTATAACACAAAATAATGCTACCACGAACCTAGATTAAAATGTACTTTGATTGACATGTAAACCCAAGAGGTCTACATGTATTGTAGTGGAACATAGTGCACACTCTGCAAAAGTACTACGATGATTGTCAAAGAAAATAAAATAGTATAAATGGACAGAAAACATAGCACTATGATTTCAATAGATTGGTTCCTAAAGTTTCCAACTTCAAAAGCACAATAGTAATATGAAAATATATATTTGTTGTCGTACGTTACAGTAATGAATATTTTAACGTATCATGCATCAAAGAAGAAGATCCGTCAACAACAAAAAGTTATCACGAAGAATAGTTTGTTAGTTTATTAAATTATTGGAAAAGCAGTGCATGAAGAATGTTTAAAATAATTAATTTGGATATTTATGTTGTTAAAACATATTTGGTTGCATCGAAATACACTTACTTCTAGGTTGTCGCTCTCAATTTTTTTTTTAATAGAAGTGTAAATCTCATTATTAATAATGAACATGAGATGACAAGTGAAAGTACTTGAAATCTTGGTTGTTTTAAGAAGCCAAATAGCTTGTACAAACCCCTCCCCTTCCCCCC
>OVAN01002707.1:0-32148 GCA_900406275.1 Anastatica hierochuntica
AATCTACGGTCTTCGACAAGCCGCTCTACGCTCTTCCTTACTGAGGATCCGGAATGAAACATCCCGTAGGTCCTATCTAGTAGGAAGAGAACACCTCACGCACGGTCCACAAAGGCACTTAGATAGCTAAACAAACTCAGCACAACCACCACGGAAAGCAACCATCCCAACGAACATACCAAAATCATCCGAAAAGACCCAAAAGTCAGAACGGAATTGATCCTAAACACTTCTCCACAAACCTTTAGCTTCCAATGACGGTCAACCTTCCTTACAACTGAACAAATCTAGATTCACCCTAAACACCTAAATCACACAAACTAAAGGCAGAGCGCAAGAAATTTGGAAAATCCAAATTTCAAACCGAACAAAACCTGCCAAAAACTGGCCAGCCCATCATCTCTCTCGTCCGCATCTCGCCACCAAACTAGATCGGAACCTCCATACCAGATCGGAAGCACCGAGACCGAGCGATTCAGATCCAGGGGAGTGAACATGTCGATGCACACACAAAGAGAAGAAGATGAGAAAGCAAAACAGAAAACACACTTAGCCGCCAAAAGCCGGTCCCGGCGGTGGCCAGGAACCAGGATTTATCGTAGTGTTAAAATGACCGATTGCTGTTGTTTATTTTTTATTTTTTTAAAAAATATACATATGTTGCTGTTTACACGAGAAGGTACTTTTTGAGTTTCTTATTACGTTTTAGTGACTTTTTAGTGAAGAGGTAGTTTTGTAGATTTTCGAGGAAATTTTTTGACAAATATGCCCTTAAAAGACAATAACCAGTACTCTTATCTCTGTCTCGTTTCGTTTAATTAAATATCAGCCGTCTGTTTCTAACGAGTGTTTCACAATCGGATAGTTTGGATTAAAACGTCAAACCTTTTCAACAATAGTGTCGTACGGTCCAATATATGACTTTTTCTTTCTTTTCTTTTACACTGTTGAGTAATCCAAATGTCCAAGGTACAAAATAGACGTGATACAGAGTATAAGTGATAATTGCAGAGTATAATGCATCTCTTGTTTTTTTTGTGGACTGTGGTTTCTATGTTCTGTGTGGACTGTGTGGTAAGGATGAAGATTTTAATGAGAAAACATATATGTATGGGAGAATGTAGATTGTGCGTTGACATTCATCTATGTTTTTTGGTGTTCTTTTTTGATTTTTGCAGATAACAGATGTGTCACATTTGTATGGTTTTGTCAGGAAAATGGAGGTTTTCAAATTGTTGATGGACCTGGACATGTAGACTACATTTCTAAGATACAATGTACATATGACTTTTACAACTAGATTTGAATGTCATTAACATCAAACTCAAACTGTAAACACATCAAACCTCCGTCACTAGTTCTTCGTTCTGTTGGCCATCACAGCGAAATTGTTCTAGGTTTTCAAATTGTTGATGGACCTGGACATGTGGATCAGTCCACAAAACAATTGATTAGCTCAATAACAGTAGATAGATATTCCAGTCCACGTGGACTGGCCATTTTCAACTGACTAGAACAAACTCTTACATCAGTATTGGAATTTAGACATTATCCACTGACTAAAAATATACATTCAATTCATAGTACATTACTAAATTATAGTATACAAGTCACTTTTACTCCGAGTATTTCAAACTTACTTATATCAAATTCGAATTGTAAACACAACAAACATCTGTCACTTGTTCCTCGTTTTGTATGCCACCATCATTTGGTTTTTTCGAGTTCTTGATGGACCTGGCCATGTGGACCAGTCCACACAAAAAATGATTACCTTAGTACCACTCCTAAACTGCAAAAGGCAAATGCAACAATTAAAAGTGTCAGGACAATTGGATATTAAACAGATCAAACCTCCGTAAATGGTTTCTCGTTCTGTTGGCCATCAGCTGCAGGTAGTTCTATGTTTTCAAATTGTTGATGTACCTGGACATGTGGATCAGTCCACAAAAAAACTGATTAGCTCAATAACAGTATATAGATATTCCAGTCCACGTGGACTGGACCATTTTCCACTGACTAGAACAAACCTTTTCATCAGTGTTGGACTGTCTACGAGAATTCATCAAACAAAATCTAACATTTTCTGCGGAAATTTGCAAAATAAACACGGAAATTGAGCTTATCCATCAAACAAAACTTAGTCTAATAGTTTTAGACAAAAAATTTCCCAATTTCTTTGTGAAACCTTAAACTGAAAAAGACGATTACAACTCAAAATCAAAACAAATGCACAACAATTTCATAACGGCGTGGAGTCTAACCTTCCATTGTCCGCTTCGCTTCGCCGCCAAGACTATCTATAGCTGCCGCCGTTTTACCTGATATTTAGACTGTTGCCGCCGAAGATTTATTCAGTTATATGCTTCCACCGCCAATTTACGACTCCGGTTTACTGCCCCAATCGCCTCCGAATACACCAAACCCTCTCCTCTCTAATTGTTTTTTGAAATTTGAAATGAAAAAGAGTGTTACAGTGGTAATAACTACAAATTAAAGAGCAAAAAAAAAAATAACTGACACCTGCTTTTACTTTTTGTGTCTAGAAACAGTAAATGATAATAGAACCCATACGTGGTTTCTAAGAGTTTCCTTGACGAAGCTCTTCCTTGATTAGTTAGTTCGCTTGGTTAGAGAGTAAAGTGGTAAACTACACAAAAACTACCCTTTGTCTACAATATACCTTAACGTGAAAAGAGTTTTTGAAAAACAACTTTATCGTGTAATTTTCTTTTGTTTTTATGGGTTTCTTTTGTCATGGTTTTATATATTTAATTCAAATTCTGAGACACTTGTTGTTAGTTGTGGCTCATAATGATAATACACATTTTTGCATATGTAGTAGTACATATTTGACCCATGTGCTCGATTGTTTCACAAGCGACAAACTAAATAGTAATAAAATAGTTAAATTAAAAATGGTTATATTATCAGTGGTTTTATTATCAACTTCTTCTTTTTAACTCGCTGTTGAAATTAGTCTTTTTGATTACAATCATTATCGTATTATATTTCATAGTGTCTAGTGACGAAACCATGCATGATTCAATGTTCTAATTCTTTCAAATTTTTATAGAAGTTCATGCGGAGTATGTTCCAAAAAAGAAACAAAATATTCTATATGTATCTATGTGTAACAAGACGACAAAAAACTAATAAAAGAAAAAGAAGCCGAAACCTTATGCAACTATGAAATCCGAAATAATTGGTTAACATGTCCAACTAATTTAGAAGATAATATTTCTTTTTGGTGTGTGCGAGTGGTCCAGACAAATTCGACTAGTTTCACGAGTATGCAAACTTGGGAGACACTTTACATTCTAGTGTTAATCACCGGACTCGAAGGATCGAGTCCATCGCCACCATATCCTCCAAACAAGTCTAGGATCTATTAATTTAAAATAGTGGTCTTAGTTAGTTTCAAAGGTTACTTAAATTTCTTTAGATACCTAATTAAGATTTACATCCGCGAGGGATACAGAGGTATGCGGTACAAATTTTAATGGGGTTAATGCCAACACTACATTGTTTTACGATTGATTTCTACGAGTGTGGAGGCAAAAGGTACGATTTTTAATGGATTTAAAATTCAAAACTAGGTCGATTTAGAAAGTCAAGTTTTTTGAAGTTATAAGGGCATGTTCAACATAAAACTCCATTTTTTTTCTTTTTAAATAGAGTCACTATAAAATAAAGTGTGTTTTGCTCCAATGTATTACTACAAAATGGAGCAACAATAAAAAAATTTAAAATGGAGTAACTCCATTTTCTACTCCAAATATGGAGTAATGTCTAATTTTACTCTGTTTTGGAGTTTAAAATGAAGTGGAGATGAAACAAATTCACATAGAAACTCCATTTTGGAGTAAAATTTAGAGTTGAATTGACTCCAATGTATTACTTCAATTTCTACTTCAAATTGGAGTAACTTTAAAATGAAGTTGATTTTGTTCCAACCCTACTTTATTTCTAATTGGAGTAACTCCACACAAATTACTCCAAAATAGAGTGATGAATAAAATTACTCCATTGATAGAGTAATCTTATATTTTACTCTATTTTAGAATTGAAAATAGAGTGGGGTTGGAGCAAACCAAAGAAAAATCCAACTCCATTTTAAATTTGTTCCATTTTGGAGACGAAAATGAAGTTGAGCTCGAGATGCTCTAAATACATGGTTTAAAGATTTGTAAATTTTATTGTACAATTAATAAAGAAAATCCTAAAAGGGTGTTTACCTCAATTGAAGTTTTCTTTGTAAAGTGTATTACTTTCTTCTAGATTTAACTCGTTTATTCACAACAATTCCAAATTCTGAGAGGAAACCAAACAAAATCTCAACGATTTACACCTTAAAATCTTGATCATTCTTATACCATCAAAATTTTTCATACCAAAGCTCGAATGAAACTACACAAGGAAAGCCACAAAACCACGAGGTATTTGGCTAGAGATAATAATTTAACCGTGAAGCAGCGCACCTTAAGTTATTTATTTGCTTTCATAATTATCTTTTTGATTTTTTTTTATTATTTTTGCATTAAGATAAAATTTGGACTTTAAGTTTCGTTTCCTTTTTACTTAGGTTTTAGGTTTTCCTTGTGTTTGCTATTTAAGGTCTCAATATTCATTGAAGGGAGACATATGATTTTTATTGAATACAAATTTAAGAGCTTTAAAACTTCTTATCTCTTGAATTTTGTCCATTTTTTTGAATCAATGAACTTCAAGCTCTTCGTTGTTCGGCTTTTCGTGAGAATCAACGAGCTACATAGTCGTTTTCTGCTCGACTATTTAGAGGAATCAATGAGTTCAAGGCTTAGTTACGGTTAGGCTGCGCCAGTTTTGGTATTAGAGATAAAGATGATCCTATCGAATTCTTGTTCACCCGAGAGCATGACTCCTACATGCAACACCTAAGCCTATGAAGGACGTAACGACAATCAATTTAATAAATGGGTTGAGCTTCGAAAAACCTTATTAGCAATGCAAGAGAACATCCATGCAACTATCACCAATTCAATCCATGAATTGGCTGAGATAGTACTAAACAACCAATTCGCTCAAAACGAGCAGGATTATGAGGGTTCAGAGGATAGTCACGTAAATCCTTTCACACGAGATCGTTCACATCGTCGCTAGAACCAGGAAGATACACATGAATGAGATCATGAGCGTGATTAAGATCGTGAAGATCAGAGATGGGAAGCGGGTTTTAAGCTTGATATACTCAAGTTCCATGGCAATGTCCGCAAAGAGGAAATGTTGGATTGGTTTTTGGTGGTGGAAGAGTTAATGGAATTTAAACAAGTTCCAGAAGAAAGAAAGTGGCGTTAGTGGCCACGAAGTTATACGGTCGTGCAACATCGTGGTGGTTGTTGTTAAAAGCGACACAATCACATACTGAGAGAGACAAGATCATGAATTGGGGAAAGTTGCAAAAGCACTTGAAACATTTGCTTCTTCCTCAAAATTATGAGCGTACCAGTACACGTGTTTGCAAAATTTACGACAAGGATCACGTTTTGTGGACGAATATGCCGATGAAATTTTCTTTTGATTAAAAGTAATGAGGTCCTTGATAGTGAGATTCAACTGATCTTTCACTTTTTCGGCGATTTACGTCCTCAAATCCAGAACGCACTAGTGTAATTTTATCCTACAAGTCTCACGGAAACTCATCGTCGTGCTGTAACAATTCAAGACAGGTGCGTCATGAAGCACAAAAAATTGTTCTCGCAAATTCGACGTAACCAATACCGAGGGAATAAACGTTGTGTCTCTACCACAAGACAATGAAGACACCATGATGGGTCCTATGGCTTCAACAGAGGCCCCTCCTCTTCTTCATTCTTCGCGACTGAATGCCTTACGTTTTTTTCTCTTGTGGCGAACCGAGCCATCTTCAAATAGTCTGCCCACAGAAAAATAAAAGTGGCTTGTTGGTGGAGGAGACAATATGGGATGATGATGAAGCGTCATATGTGAAAAGATGAGCCACTGTTAGACGATCGTAATGAGAATGATAAAGGTACAATGTTAGTAACACGATTTTGTTTGGCGTCGGTGGTGAGTGAAGATCCTTGGCTACGTACTAACATCTTTCAATCAACTTGTACGATAAAAGAAAAGATGTTCCATTTTGTGATTGACTCGGGAAGTTGTCATAACATGGTGTCCGAGGAAGCAGTTCTGAAGTTAGGCATACGTCGGGAAATTCATCCTACAACATACAAACTTACATGGTTAAAGGAAGGGAAAACATACGAATCACTCAGAGAGCATTAGTTTCTTTCTCTATTGGGGCTTATTATAAAGACATGATATTCTGTGATATCGTGCCAATGGACGTGGATCATATTTTGTTAGGTCGTCCGTGGCAGTTTGATCACAATATTTTGCATAATGGCAAGACTAATGTCTACACTTTTGTTTTCTGAGAATCACAAGATTGTGTAACTTCCTAGTCAAGAAAAAACTATGGTGACTAAGGAGCCACATGAAAAGTTTACTCTCGATAAGAGTGTTGAAGTTTTAGATCATGACAATGTTCTCTTTTGCTCTATAACTAAGTTTGAGGAAGAGTTTGAGGATACAAGTTTTGTCGTGGTTTTTATGTATTCAAATATGTCACTAGACCCTTCCCAACGTTGGAACCTTCGATGATGAGTGTTTTATAAGAAATCGTGGACGTATTTCAATTGGATATGCATGCGGGTTTACATTCACTCCGAGAAATTCAACATCAGATCGACTTTGTTCCAGGTGCGGTTCTTTCTTATCTCCCCCATTACAGAATGAGCTCATGGAAACATGAAGAGTTGCAATGACAAGTTGAGGAATTGATTGCTAAGGGCCATGTTCGAGAGAGTTTGAGTCCATGTGTGGTTCCAATTTTACTTATTCCAAAAAGATGGTTTTTGGGGGTATGTGTGCAGATAGCAGGGCTATTAATAAAATTACGATTTATTATCGTTTTCTTATCCTATGGTTGGACGATCTACTTGATCAGATAGGTAAAGCTACTATCTTTTCAAATTAGATTTAAAAAAATAAATATCCTCAGATTTGCGTTTGTCTAGGAGATGAGTGGAAGACAACTTTTAAGACTCGTGAAGGATTATTCGATCGATTGCTAGTAATGTCCTTCGGGTTGTCCAATGCGCCTAAGACGTTTATGCGCGTAATGAATCATGAATTACAACCATAAATCGTTAAATTTTTGTTCTATATTTTGATGATATCTTGATTTTTAGTTCTTCAGTATAAGCGTATCGCGATCATCTTTATCAGGTGCTCTTGGTTTTGTGACAAGAAATATTCTTTGTCGCTAAACAAAAGTGTGAATTAAACGTTGATCGTGTGCTCTTCTTGGGGTATGTTGTCTCGTCATAAGGTTTGTCCATGTATCTAAGCAAGACAAAGGTTATCAAAACATGGCCAGTACCAAAAACGGTTATGGAGAATAAGGAGCTTCCATGGGCTTGCATCCTTTAACAAGCGTTTTGTGCCACACTTCAGCACTATTATGACACCATTAACCAACTGCATGGTGGCTGAAAAATTTGAGTGGACGACCGCGGCTCGGGAGGCCTTTGATCTTATTAAACACAAGCTTACTTCGAGCTGCATTACGATGCTTCTAAGTTGGGTATTAGAGCAGTGTTAAGTCAACAAGCGCGACCAATAGTTTACCTTAGTGAAAAATTTGTTAGACCACATAGTCGCTACAATACATACGATGTTAAATTTTATGCGGTGGTTCATGCAGTAAAACACTGGAGGCATTACTTGGTACATCGAGACTTTATCTTATTTACTGAGAATGACGCTCTTAAGCATTTTGATAGTCAAGTTAAAATCTCTTGGTGAAATGCTTCATGGATAGCTTATTTATAGCAATTCACTTTTTCTATTTGACATAAATCAAGCAAGCTGAATCGAGTGGTCGATGCATTGATTCATCGTCATGCATTATTAACGACGTTGCATGTTGCCGTTTCCAGCTTTGCTTATTTTTCTGTCCTTTATGAGTCGGACCCGTATTTCAGCTCCATATTAGAGGCCATACATGAGGGGTCATGTTCTTATTTTACACTTGTAGATGATTTCCTTTTCCGTGGTACCCAATTATGTGTGTCGGATTGTAACCTCAAGCTACGTATGATCAAGGAGCTGCATGTCGAGGGTCATGTGGGACGAGATCGAACACTTCACTTGGTCTCTTCCTCATATTATTGGCCTATGATGCAGTGATATGTGTAGAGGTATATGGAACTCTCTTGAGCATATCAATTGGCAAAAGGAACATCTTCGAATGTTGGCTTGTACCTGCCATTACTAAACTCGACACAATCTTGGACATATTTGAGCATGACTTTGTATTGCGACTTCTTCAAACACGATGAGCAACAACTCATTTTTTTGGTGGTAGATTGTTTCTAAAAAATGGCACATTTTGTGCCTTGTAAACGGATCACATATGTAGTTCATGTGACTCAACTTTTCTTCGAGGAGATTTACAACCTCTATGTTCTTCCCACGTCTATGATGTCGGATCATGACACTAGATTCTTGAGTCACTTTTGGTGCTCGTTGTGGAGATGTTTCACACAAATTTGGATATGAATACCCCGTACCATCCTCAAATAGATGGCCAGACGAAATTCACTAACCGAACATTGGGAAATATGTTGCGCTGTCTTGTGGGTGAGAATATACGTTTGTGGGAATCACGTATGTGTCAAGCAGAGTTTGCCCACAATCATGCGACTAATATAAGCTCAAGTTATAGTCCATTTGAAATTATATACAATTTTCTTCCTTGCGGGCTATTGGGTTTAACGATTGTTCCTAATCCGCGACATCTTCATGGGAGAGCAAAGTAGTTTGTCGAAGCTCTAAAGGCAACACACCAACAAGCGCACCAACAACTTGTTGATTGAAAGGTACAAAGCATGAGCTGATACAAAACGTCGCGAGTTGATTTTAGAACCGTGAGAAATGGTGTGGGTCTTGCTCACCAAAGATCATATGCTACTCCATGAGTATAGCAAACTACATTCGAGAAAGATTTCTCTGTTTAAGGTCCTGGAGCGTGTAGACGATAATGTTTATCATCTTCAATTACCATCACATATCAAGACATCGAATGTGTTCAATGTGAAGTACTTATCCAAGTTTCGGGGGATAATACTGATCCATATTCTGAGATGAATCTTCTTTTAACCAGGAAGATCTGATGCAGCGCATTTTAAATTATTTCTTTGTTTTCATAATTATCTTTTGGATTTGTCTGTTATTTTTGCATTAAGATAGAAACTTGGGCTTTAAGTTTCATTTCCTTTTTACTTAGGTTTTAAGTTTTCGCTGTGTTTGCTATTTCTCGAATTCATTAAGAAGAGACACATTATTTTTATTGAATACAAATTTTAAGAGCTTTCAAACTTATTATCTCTTGAATTTTGGTCTTTATTTGAATAAATGAAACTTCAAACTCTTTGTTGTTTAGTTATTCGTAAGAAACAAAGAACTACGAAGTTGTCTTATGTTCGGCTATTTGGAGGAATGAATGAGCTCAAGATTTGGTTATGGTTAGATTCTGCTAGACCGCTTAGTAATGTATTAGTTAACTTACATATTCCTTTTGTCTTTTTTTAGTCAACATATTGTCCAAATCAAAGTTGTATCTTCTGCCTCGACCTTAGCTCCTAACAACTTCACATCCCTCTATCATCTCGTAAAGCTAGAGCTTTAAGTGTTAGTCAAGGAAGACGGTGGACGGTGGCGATTATGGCTCGGGCGGGGCGGCGACACGGNCAGTGCCGTAATTGTTGAATACGGTGGCCGTAATGGTGTTTGTCAAATATGTTGGTTGACCAACCCCATCACTTGTTATTATAAATACTTGAAGAAGGGTGAGAGCAAAATCATACCAAAACAAAACAAATACGAAGAAGAAGAAGCAGAGCGTGAGAGAGAAGAAGGAAGAATAAGAAAAAATTATTTTTTCTTCTGTTAGTTTATTTTCTCCGTTTAATTTTTTTCCGAAGTGTTTAGGATTAGGTGAGAGAAAATTATTTAAAGAGTTTGGTTATTTCTCCGATTTAACGAGAGAATTGAGAGGTTGTAACTCTTATTATTTTCATCGAAATAAATTCTTATGCCTTGTCTGTGGTTTTTACCCTTTGGGGGTTTCCACGTAAATCTTGGTGTTTACTCATTACACTATTTCTCAAATTATTAGTTGCAACCCTGTTTTTCCGGTCCGATTTTTACAACAAGTGGTATCAGAGCTAACTTTTGGAAGAAGCAATGACAGCAAAATTTGAGATTGAAAAATTCAACGACAACAATTTTGCGCTGTGGAAGTTGAAGATGAAAGCTATCTTGAGAAAAGATAGTTGTTTAGCGGCCATTAGTGAAAGGTCGATATCATACACAGATGACGATAAGTGGAACGAGATGGACGGAAATGCTATTGCAAATTTTCATCTGGCACTAGCAGATGGAGTGTTGTCAAGCATCGAGGAGAAGAAAACTACAAAGGAGATTTGGGACCACCTTACAAAATTGTACGAGGCCAAATTGTTACACAATAAAATTTTCCCTAAGAGGAAGTTGTATACTCTTCGGATGGCGGAATCTACTTCAGTGACGGAGCACATCAATGCCTTGAATACTTTATTTTCTCAACTAACTTCGTTGAATTATAAAGTAGAATCACAGGAACGTGCTGAACTTCTACTCCAAAGTCTACCAGATTCATATGATCAACTCATCATCAACTTGACAAATAATGTCTCCACCGACAGTCTAGTCTTTGATGACGTTGCAACTGTGGTTCTAGAAGAAGAAAGTCGGCGTAAAAGTAAGGAAGACAGATGAGAGAATTTACAAGTAGAGGCATTAACGGTGATGAGAGGAAGATCAATGGAGCATGGCTCAAGTGGGAGTCAGAAACATGGCAAATCAAAGTCAAGAAGCAAAAAGACTTTTAAATGGTACCATTGTGGCAAGAAGGGTCACTTGAAGAAGGATTGTTGGGATTTGAAAATTTCCAATCCTCAAGGAAATGTAGCAAACATTTCAGATAATGGAGAACCCCTGTGTTGTGAACCAACATTTTCAAGTGAAAATAGGAGAAGGTTCGCTGATATATGGTTGTTCGACTCATGAGCTACATATCACATGACCTCTAGAAGAGAATGGTTCCATCAATATGAACCCATCTCAGGAGGATCTGTGTACAGTTGCAATGATCATGAACTTAAGATTGTTGGCATTGGTTCCATTAAAATGAAGATGTATGATGGTACAGTTCATACTATTCATGAGGTGCGACACGTGGAAACCCTGAAAAAGAATTTGTTGTCCGTGGGGCAACTTGACGATCTCGGCCTCAAAGTTGAAGTTGAGAATCAAACTCTGAAAGTAATCAGATGAGCACTAATGCTTATGAAAGGAGAAAAGATAGCTACAAAGTTATACATGTTAAAAGGAGAAATTCTGCCAGAAGCAGAAGCATTTGTTGCTTTAAACAATACCATTGAGAAAGCTACATCAGTGTGGCATCAAAAACTTGGGCACATGTCTGAACAAGGCATGAAAATTCTTGCAGAGAAGAATTTACTTCCAGGTCTCACAAAGGCAACCCTACCCTTTTGTGAGTATAGTGTAACAAGCAAGCAACATCGACTGGAGTTTAGCACATCAAATTCTAGAAGTAAAAATGTTCTAGAATTGGTTCACTCTGATGTGTGGCAAGCACTAGTTATATCACTAGGAGGAGCGAAGTACTTTGTGTCCTTCATCGATGACTACTCTTGGAGATGTTGGGTGTATCCAATCAAGAGTAAAGGAGATGTGTTTTCAGTTTTCAAAGCGCGAGTGGGACTTGAATCTGAGAAGAAGATCAAGTGTTTGAGGTCAGATAATGGAGGTGAGTACACTGGTGATGAATTCAGGAAATTCTGTAAAGAAGAAGGCATCAAACGACAGTTCACTATGTCATACACTCCTCAACAAAATGGAGTGGCAGAACGGATGAAGATGAATCTGTTAGAAAGAACAAGAGCAATGTTGGGAGCTACAAGCTTAGAAAAGAAATTTTGGGCAGAAACAATCAACACCGCCTATTATGTGATAAATCGGTCTCCATCAACTGCAATTGAGTTGAAAACGCCGATGGAGATGTGGACAAAAAAGTCGGTAGACTATTCTGACCTCCATATATTTGGGATTCCAATGTGCGTGATGTATAATACCCAAAAAACTACAAAGCTAGATCTAAAGTCGAGAAGGTGTTTGTTCTTGGGATATGTTGATGGAGTAAAGGGGTATCGCCAGTGAGATCCCACTATCCACAAAGTTATAATCAGCAGGGATGTTATCTTCACAGAAGATAAAAAGATCAACGAAGAAAATAGCAGTTCAAAAGAAATGTCAGAGACTGTAGCAATACAAGTGGAAAAGGAAATTTCTTCTGAAGCAACAACATAACACAAGGAAGCAGAACCTACCGAGATTGAAGAAGAACTTGGTAAAGGAAAACGTGTAAGTATATCACCAGCTTGGCACAAAGATTATAATATGAGCTGCAATGTTGCATATTGTCTTCTAACTGAGGAAGGAGAGCCATCAAATCTCCAAGAAGCATTGGCCAGTTCAGATGTAGCTTAGTGGATGGCAGCAATGCATGAAGAAATTGAAGCTTTACATAGAAATAAAACTTGGGAGCTTGTACCATTACCGCGAGGAAGAAAAAACATTGGAAACAAACGGGTCTATAAGATCAAGCGAAATGGTGATGTCCAAGTGGAGCATTATCGTGCTAGATTGGTGGTGAAAGGATATGCTCAGAAAAAGGCATTGATTTCAATGAAATCTTTTCACCTGTTGTTCGACTTACAACAGTTCGACTACTATTGGTGATGTGTGCTACATTTGACTTACATCTAGAGCAGTTAGATGTGAAGACATCTTTTCTTCATGGAGATCTTGAAGAAGAAATTTATATGCTTCAACCAAAAGGTTTTGAAGCAAAAGAAAAAGAGAACTTGGTTTGCAGGTTAAACAAATATTGTACGGTCTAAAGCAGGCGCCAAGGTGTTGGTACAAGAGATTTGATTCCTTTATCATGAGCCTTGGATACAACAGACTTAATGCAAACCCTTGTGCATATTTTAAGAGGTTTGGTGAAATAGAGTTCATTACTCTACTGCTGTATGTAGACGACATGTTGATAGCAGGCCCCAACAATGATTGTATAAATGAATTGAAAGCATAATTGGCTAGGGAGTTTGAGATGAAGGACTTGGGACCAGCAAACAAGATTCTAGGGATGCAAATTCATTGAGACAAAAATAATAGGAAGATTTGGCTTTCACAGAAGAATTAGTTGAAGAAAATCTTGCGGAGGTTCAACATGCAAGATTGTAAGTCAATCTCTACCCCACTTCTTATTAATTTCAAGTTATCCTCCAGTATGAGTCTTAGCAGTGAAGAAGGAAGAATGGAAATGTCTCCAGTATCATATGCATTAGCAGTGGGAAGCTTAATGTTCGCGATGATTTGTACACGACCAGACATTGCACAAGCAGTGAGAGTAGTAATTCAATACATGGCGAATCCTAGTAAAGAGCATTGGAATGCAGTAAAGAGGATCTTGAGATACATTAAAGGGACCTCGAATGTTGCATTATGTTATGGAGGGTCAGACTTTGTTGTCAAAAGCTATGTTGATTCAGATTACGCAGGCGATCTGGATATAAGCAAATCCACAAGCGGATATGTGTTTGCACTTGCTAGCGGAGCTGTACGTTGGATTTCAAAACTACAGTCAGTTGTGGCTACGTCAACATCAGAAGCAGAATATATGGCAGCTACACAAGCTAGTAAAGAAGCGATGTGGTTGAAAATGGTAATGGAGGAACTTGGGCACAAACAAGAGAAACTTTCTCTTTTCTGTGACAGCTAGAGTGTCGTGCATCTAGCAAGGAATTCAACCTTTCATTCAAAAACCAAGCATATACGAGTCCAATATCCCTTCGTTCGTGAGAAAGTGGAAGAGGGTATTGTGGATATGCAGAAGATTCATACAAAAGAAAACGTAGCAGATTTTATGACGAAGGCAGTCAATACTGACAAGTTTATTTGGTGTCGATTAGGCCTGGGCATTCGGGTATTCGGGTCGGGTTCGGGTCTTTCGGGTAGGAAAATTTTGGACCCATATAGGTATCTATAGAATTTCGGGTCGGGTTCGGGTCGGTTCTTTTCGGGTTCAGGTCGGTTCGGGTATAAAAATTATAAACATTCATAGTAGATAATTGTTGAAGAATATAGGAAAACCTCTAGTTTTGTTAGTGTTTTTGTTTTCGGGTCCTTGGGTAACCGATCGGTTCTCGGGTTCGGGTCGGGTCTAGTCGGGTTCGGGTCGGGTCTATTCGGGGTCGGGGCTTTCGGGNATATAGGTACCTATAGAGTTTCAGGTCGGTTCCGGGTTCGGGTATTTTTGATCGGTTCCAGGTTCGGGTATTCGGGTCCGGGTAAAATGCCCACCCCTAGTGTCGATCCTCTTGTGGCCTGAAAGAAACGTAAGCAACATAGAATGACAAGGTATAAAGAATGATGTGAAGATCCGATTGATCCTCAATCAAATCTTCAAGTGGGAGATTGCTAGTCAAGGAAGACAGTGGACGGTGGACGGTGGCAATTACGGTTCAATGGTGCAACGGCTCGGACGATGCCGTAATTGTTGAAGACGGTGGTCGTAATGGTGTTTGTCAAATGTGTTGGCTATAAATACTTAAAGAAGGGTGAGAGCAAAATCATCCCAAAACAAATAAGAAGAAGAAGAAGCAGAGCATGAGGGAGAAGAAAGAAGAAGAAGAAAATATTATTTTTTCTTCCGTTGGTTTATTTCCTCCGTTTAATTTTTTCTCGAAGTGTTTGACATCAGGTGAGAGAAAATTATTTAGAGAATTTGGTTATCTCTCCGAGTATTACGAGAGAATAATTAATTGTTTTCTCCGTCATAATTGAGAGGTTGTAACTCTTATTATTTTCTTCGGAATAAATTCTTCTGGTTTGTCTGTGGTTTTTACCCTTTGGAATTTTCCACCTAAATCTCGTTGTTTACTCATTACACTATTTCTCAAATTATTACATGCGATCCTACTCTTTCCGGTCCGATTTTTACGATATTAAGTTGGGGGAGTTACGTAGAAATTACAAAGTTTATTTTAATTTATAAACCATTGAATTAAAAAGTGTTTTCACTTTAAATAGGATTCTAGAGTGAGTAAAGAAAGTAAAAAAACAGGGAGAGACTAAAGAGACGAAGAGGGATGTCTCCATAACAAAGTGGTCGCGACAAGTCTAAATTTGACTATGCACGAAAACAAAAAAAAAACAAGTGTCTCCATTAATTTCACATTATGGTACAAAGTACCACCACAATTATACACGACATTATTCCTTTTGTGATAAATCATTCGCAACGAAGATAAATCCAAATTTAAATATAAGAAAGAAGTCAAAATGTCTCTCTTAATTGCTTTATTATTTGTTTTTTAAACATTATCTTTTGCTTTTAATTTTGTCAAATAAATTATAGTATATACTTTTTTGTTGATGTTGTTGGTCCTGATGGGATATTAATATTCCTCCACTTTGTCCCCTCCTAACTTCCCCACCCATATTTAACATTTTCCTTCCCTATTTATTGTCCACTTTACATATCGACCGTAACATGACTCATCGGCCACTATCTTAATTTTGCTCAAACCGATCGACAGGTTACAAATCTTAATGTTTTCTTTCTTAGCTTGTTAAACATAGTTGCTTGTATTAAGGAAAAAGCCTAGCTCTTAAGTCATAACAATCTATCTCACATTAAAAGTCTACACTCATATATATACACACCTAAACAAAGCTGGTTGCTGAATAATGTTTTAAGCCAACATTTTTGTATTGTGGTTGCTTTTTTCTTATGTTGGGTAACTTGTGGTTGCTCTTCCAAGTTATCTACTTTTAAGCTAGCATTTTCGTTTCACCGGCTGATTTTTCTCTCTCACTAGTAATAAAAGGAAATTTCAAATCAGATGATCTAATCGAAGATAATATAAATGTCCAAACAAGTGAATAAATTTGAATTCACGAATTTTTCTCAACAACTTACACTTTATGGTTTATAGCCTATAAATTATAGCATGCTAGAATGTGTTGATACGAATTTGGTCTAATAGTAGTAGCACGCTAAAAGCTTTTTTTTTTTTTTCTGCCAACAAACTGTTTAAATTAAAGTAAATCTATTTCTACGAATGCTTTTTAAAACATAATTAAATTTTAAATTATATTTTTATACTAAATCTTACCAGAAAATAGTATTTTTGTTTTTAGTTAATAATTCACTTTAAATGAAGTTCAAAGAGAGGCGTGTTTTTTTTTATGGTTGAGTTAATTTTATTTAATAATGTTTTTGTGTAAACAAAGTGAACGCATAAAATTTTATAGTTTCATAACGTATGTGCGTTAATCTAAAAATCAATTAAAATGACATAAAGGGAGTATCTATATGTAACATGTCCAAAAAAATTTAGACTTTTGCTTCATAACATATAAGAATATCTCAAAAATAATTTTTGGAAACTTAAAACTAATGGCTAATTTGGCAAATGCCAATACAAATAATAATAATAATAATAATAATAATAATAATAATAATAATAATAATAATAAATTAGCAAAATAACTCATTTGAAAAAATAGGGGTAAAATAGTAAATTAACATTGGGAGGGGGGATGCGAGAATGAAAATTAAATAATGGTGGATCTTTGGTTAGATCATTATATTTCTCTAAAACTAAATTGACTACAAAATTTATTTACACACTACAAACGTTAAGGATATGCCAATTCATTACAACTTTTTTCACTTTAAAATAGAGTGTTTCCGTAATTGAGTTGTGTTTTACTCCATTGTAATACTCTAAAATGAAACCAATTGAACTATTTAAATATAGAATGAAAAATGAATTTACTCCAAATATGGAGATAACAAAAATGAAGAGGGGGGTGATTGGTGTTGTGGCTTTTAAAACGGTAAAGATTTTAAAATAAATAAAAGCTTTTAAAGTTAAAATTTAGCCAATCAAACTTTAATTCTTCTAAAATCTCTCACAACTTCTAACATTTCTCACGGTCATATTTTTCTCTTTTTTCCTCTACGCTTTGATTTTTTTAAAGTCTACAATACATGACTTTTTGTTTTTTTTTTATTAAAGTCACAGTTTTTAAAGCAACAGTCAAAATTTTAAGATAAAATATAACAGTAACAGTTTACAACAAAAGTCTTAAACAATCACCCCCGAGATGTTGGAACAAATTATACTCTACTGTATTTTGAAATTAAATTTAGAATGAGATTATAGATATTCTCCCAACTACCTCTAGAGCATCAATGATTTTTTGGCCATGTGTTCCTCTCCTTTTCAAATTATTCATCAATTATATTATCAAAACATTTGGAGCCTAAAAGTTGATGTGTTTTACAAGATTAGGAAGCAACTTTTAAGTAATTTACCAAAATGGAATTAGTTTCATGTGTATCCCAAGTTCATTACCTCTTTAAAATGATCTTTAGAGCAGAATATTAAAAATACTACTTTGGATACCGAAGTGATTATAGATAACTGCTTGAATTCTCACTTTTAACAAAAAAGAAAAAAAACTATAAGTAATTTTAGGGTTTGTGGTTGTGTATTGTGATTAGAAAGTTTTCTTCTTTACAGAGAGCTCATGAGCCCATTCCATATAGAAAGAGGACAATAATTTGGAAAATGGGACATGTTTCTGAAAACACCAATAATATTTTGGGCCCAAAAAAATCTAATCATATGATCACATTTTGTCTCTGTGATGGGCTCCATCAGTACTTTTAGAGGTAGCTGTCAAATGTTGGAGACCTGACCTAACTTCATAATGTTCCTTTTGTCACTCGACTAAATTCATTTCTTAACAACAATTTTAGTGACTATCAATTCTATTCTCATCACATCTTGAAAACTTTGATTATGTCTCTATTATCTCCTCTTTCGCTTTGCGTTTGGCTGTTCGAGATATTCTTTCATACGTAAATTTTGCATTTTGTGTATTTACATAATATAACTCATTTTCATGGTGATTGAAAGATCATAGTCTACAATCTTGGTTAATTGATGCGGATGTCACACGTGAAAATAATACATCCTGCTTTACAATTACATGCTCCACTCATAATATGTATGTCATATATATTGATTCTTTTTAGCATTTTGTAAAATATTTTGGTAGTGTAACTAACAATGCCAAATGCAAATGTAAAAACTTTTTTTTATTTACAATTTCTTTTACTAGGAAGTTTGAGGTCCATGGACCTTTAATCCTTCATAATGGTGTTATACCATATAAGATATTGGCCTTCAGCGATCCAACCTTATCAATACAGTTGGAACTCATGACATTCTCATTAACTCGAACGGTTTTTTTACTATTGGTCAACATGTCGTTGGTTTTCTTGTTTACAATTGACTTTCTGTTTTGCAAAATTGAAAGATGAGATTTGCTTGATAAACGCAAAGAACTTCTTTGAAAGAAGCCATAATACACATATATAAGAGAGAGAGAGAGAGAGGGCAAAAACAAAAACGTTACTGTATTCATATTTCGATACGAATGCGGACAACACTGTAGTTATGTATACTATATTCATCTTTCTATTTCCTCTTTAAGGGGACATGTTTCTGAGTTACAACTTGAACGTGAGATTAGCTCGACTAGACTTGATTGCTGAAGTAAACAATACAAAAGATAAACCAGTTTGAAGTTTTCTTAATGCTATTGTTGGAGTGGTATATGAAGAAGATGAATTGTTGGACCTTGATACCAAGAGTAAGGAATCTATTCTCTTTTGGTTTTAGTGTGAGCCAAAACAAGTACATCCACAAAGGGTCGTCTCAACTTAGTTTTAGGCTCGAGAAAACATGAAAATATTATTTCGTCTAAAAAATCATCCAACTTTGTGACCTCTAGATTTTACTTTTGGTGTTTTTCAATTGAGCTAATGACACTTGGTAGTATGAGATTATATATTAACAAAAGTAACTTACAACTTAATGTGAGCATATTTATCTGCATATGTTTAAGCATTTCTTTGACTTGGAGTGTACATATATATAGTACTCTCTCCGTTTTTATTTATATGTCATTTTAGAGTTAATTTTTTGCTTTAAATTAAGTGTCGTTCGGTTTTCAATATAACTTTTGTAAAAAAGTTATTATTATGACTTCAAATTAATAATAAGATTTGAGAAGAAGACTAATACAAGATATATGAGTGAATATTAATACTGTAAACTACGTGAAAATACTTCAAAACGATAAATAAATAAAAACGTAGGGAGTAGACATATATATTGGATTTAGTGTCTCTAGAGAGACAAATTTATGTAATCGAGACAAGGAAATGCCCTATACGTAGAACAAAATCTACATGACTTAGACAGAAAAGTTAACCTATATGGCTGTATATATATCGTCACTTAGGTTCACATATGTGTATAAGTATCCAAACGTCAAAATATTAATCATCTTTCAGAATATAAACAAAGCTATATTATTTATACACAGATTCATGTACTTGAACGCCTAGATTTTGAGTGTTTTGACCAGAAAAAAAAAAGAAGAAGAAATAGGAGAAAGCATAGGCTAGAATTTATCTAAAAAAATATTTGTAAAAAAGCATAGGCTAGCAATGAAAATAAGGTCATATTTCAAAATTTGTTTAGTAAGTAAGAGCAGCTCCAACGCAAATCTTTAACTGAGATCTTTAGGAAAAAAATTAATAAAATAATGCTAGGCTCCACCATATTTTTAAGAACCGATCCTTATATAAGAATTTTAAGGATTCGTTTCTTGCACTGTTCACGGACTCCACTGACACGTGGCAGCCCACGATTGGTTCCTTTTTTAATTTTTTTTTTAAAAACAGACAAAAAATAATAATAAAAAATTCAAAAAAGTTTGCCTATCATTCTGAGCCACCTAAAACACCATTGGAGGTGCTCTAAGTATTACATAATTACAATTTCTAATTAAAAAAACGGAGGCTTTAATCTCGTGGTTGACTAAAGGATTGATTAATAGTTATACATCATGAGATGATTTAGAGATGGATCTCGGAAAAAACAAATTATCCATATTAATAGAGGCATCACTATAGCAAATCTTCAGGGTGCTGCAAGTAGAACAATTCATCTTGATAATGAGATGCATCAGATGGAAGCGAAAAATTTTATCCGATAAAAAATTGTATTTATAGTTGTTTCTTATAATTTTGTAATAGAATACACGTCTCAAAAAAAATCCAATTTTAAAAGGTTGAAAATTTCTCTCATGTATACATGTTTATTATATGTTTGAATTAAAATCTTGTTTTAACAGTGTTTATGCCTAACCTCAAGCATCAAAATCATGAAACATATCTCACCAAGTAGAGCAAAAATATTATATATTTTTTTTGTCAACATAGCAGAAATATTATATATATATATATATATATTTTGTGACTGCATGTTTAAATCACCTAAAATCTTCGGATGACCGCCTGTTTAATATATAATGCTTCTTTGAATTCTGATTAACAATTGATTTTGACAAATCTTCAAAATAATGGAATTTTATAATAACTAAAAGTAATGGTGTATTGTATTTGCTCTAGTGAATCTTTGCGATTTAAAGTTAAACGACAAAACCTACCACTTGTTAATGAACATAATGGAGAAGGATTCGCCTAGATTTGATGTATCAACTACTTTATACCTAGCGTAATTACAGCACTAATCACTAATCATGTATTACTTTATAATAATAACCCTTCGACAAATTGCTGATATAAGCATTACTCCACGTAGTTTTTGAGGTGAAAAAACTAAAAGCATTTGTTATAACAGTGCTGTAAATACATTAGGGCATCCTTATCCTACAGACCCAATTTGGATCTCTTAATTGTTTTTTAATAGTTTTTAGTAATAAATGTGAATATAAGAGACTCCCATAAGAGACCCGCTCATTTACAGGGTTCATTGCAAGTCTCTTATTTAAGGATTCTTATAAAAAATAAATTTTTTTTTTATTAAAATCAAAATTTATTTTATTAAATAAAACATAGTAGAAGAAATTTTTTTAAAAAAAGATTATTAAATAAAAACATAAAAACAAAGATTACTAAAATAAACGAGAATAATTAGAAATAATCATCCAAACTTAGTCGTTGTCTTCACCACGTCCAAATCTACGCCATATATGTTCAACCAAATCATCTTTCAGTTGTTGATGCATTTTTCTATCACGAATATGAGTCCGAACAGCCATCATATTGGCGATATTGGTAGGGATATCTGTAGAATATGTGAGATCGACATGTGAACTTCCGTTGTCTACTCCTGGTTGGAACTCCGAAACATCAAATTGAGTGTATCCATCTCGTTCGTCTTCGACTATCATATTATGGAGTATGATACATGCTCGCATAATCTTCCCAATTTTGACTTTATTCCAAAAAAGTGATGGATTTTTAACAATGGCGAATCGAGCTTGCAAGACTCCAAACGCACGCTCGACATCCTTTCGGACAGCTTCTTGACGTTGAACAAATAAAGATGCTTTCGGCCCTTGTGGTATTCGAATAGATTGGATAAACGTTGTCCATTTCGGATAAATACCATCAGTGAGATAGTAAGCCATATGATACTCTCTTCCATTGACAGAGAAAGTGACTTGAGGAGCTTGACCATTTATAATGTCATCAAAAACAAGTGAACGATCAAAAACATTTATATCATTTAAGGTACCTAGAGGTCCAAAAAACGCATGCCAAATCCAGAGATCATACGAAGCAACTGCCTCTAAAACGATTGTTGGTTTACTCGAACCCCGAGAAAATTGGCCTTTCCAAGCGGTGGGACAATTCTTCCACTCCCAATGCATACAATCGATACTTCCTATCATCCCGGGAAATCCACGTTGCTCTCCAATATCAAGTAGACATTGAAGGTCAGCCGGTGTTGGTCTTCGTAGGTACTCATCGCCGAATAAATCTACTATTCCTTCGACAAAATTTTGTACACATAACCGAGTTGTTGTTTCACCGAGCCGGAGGTATTCGTCGACCATATCAGCGGAAGAACCATATGCCAAGACACGAATGGCTGCAGTACACTTCTGAAGGGGAGAGAGACTTTTCCTTCCGAGACCATCTTTCTTTTCCCGAAAGTATTGAACTTCGTTGGAGAGTCGATGAACAATGTGCATGAACAATGTCTTGTTCATTCTAAAACGTCGTCGGAAAAAACTTTCAGGATACGTTGGATTTTCACTGAAATAATCATTCCATAACCGAATATGCCCTTCTTCACAATTTCTTTCGATATAAGCTCGTTNGATTTCTTTCGATATAAGCTAGTTTTTTTCTTTGTTTCCTTGCTTCTTCTTGATTACCAATGGTAAAATTCTCAAAGGTTTGATCAAAATATTGATCAAAACATTGATCAAAATATTGATCAAATGTTTCATCAAATGATTCTTCAAAAGGGTTTTGAGAAGAGGATGTCATATTTGTGATCTAAAAGAGAAATTAAGAAGAAGAAGAGAAGATGATATTGTTTTTGATGCTTATGTTTTCGGTGAAAATGACAAAATGCAAACTATATATAAAAGAAGGAGACACAAGACAACCGAAGGTTTACAAATCCGTGACACAACACAAGCTAAACAGTTATACAATCCATGACACAACAAAACAAAACATCTTCAACTAGACTAGACAAGTGATACAAAAAAACTACAAAAAGAGAAGAGGCCCGTGACTTTGAATTCATGAGTGAGTACACACTTCTTTCTTGGCCCGTGACTTTGTATTCTACACTCCTCTTGACCTGAAAACAACACAAGAGAGATATTATTAAGAGAAGAGACAGAACCATTAACACAATGCAAGAACCATAAAGACTTAAACTTAAACTTAAAAACACAAACACTTAAACTGAAACTACAACAAGAACAAAAAACTTAAACTTAAACTACAACAACAACAACACAAATATGCAGTTCAAGACACACCTAAACAGAACATACATAAACTAATTCGACATCAGCTCATCAACGAGCTTCTTCTTTAGAGCTTCTTCATAATCAGCCAAGGGTTCTTGTTTTCCAATGAGACTGTCAAGGAGCTTAAACTTGGACATCCTCTCCTTCATATCCAAGTCTTGCTTCCTAATTCTCCACATACTCTTATACTCAGACAGCTCCACAGACTTTTTACCACGGCCTTTTGCAGCCTTAACACCCGAAGGGCGTGTGGTTCCTTCATCATGTAGAGCACTATCAGTTTCATTTCCTTTAGAGCTTGCAAACTGTGAACCTTCCTCACGCTTCCTCTTTTTGGAGCTTCCATCTTGTTTAGCCGTTGAGAGATCACACCACTTCTGGTCATTTCGAAGCTCCTTCCAAGCATGTTCAAGGGTGAACTTCTTCTTATGGCTATTGAAGAAAATTTCATGGGCAAGTTTGAGAACATCATTCTCATTCTGCCCACTACTCTTCTCTCTAGTTGCTGCTTCATAAGCACCACAAAACTTACACACCAAGTCATTAATTTTGTGCCACCTTTGCTTACAGTGAGAAGCCTCTCTTTTTTTCACACCCACCCAGCTTAGGAGATGCATTGAAGTACGTTGCAATTCTTTTCCAGAAGGCAACAAACTTTTGCTCATTTCCTACAACGGGATCCTTGCTTGTGTTTAACCAAGAGCTAATGAGGACCACATCATCTGTTGGTGTCCAAGTCCTTCTTTCTTTGCGCTCTGCAGGACCCTCTTGCTCACAGTCAACAACTTGGACAATATCTTCTCCTAAACGAAACACACTCTCATTTTGACTATTAAGAAGGTCAACAAAGTTTGGTGTCTGTATATATGGATTGTAATCCATATCCAGAATTGTCAAGAAGAGAGATATAAAAGACAAAGACAGAGAAGACAATGTCTTGGAGTTGGAAGAGAAGAACACAATTTGTAATGTGTTCAAGAAGGAGAAGAAGGAAAGATTTTTATAGAAGAGAGATATGAAAGGAGAAAGACAGAGAAGACAATGTCTTGGAATTGGAAGAGAAGAACACATTTTTAAATGTGTTCAAGAAGGAGAAGAAGGACAAAGACTCATTCAACTCAACCAACAAACCTTCCTCAACATTAATCTAAGTCATTAATCAGAACTTCCACAACCAATTCGAGTTGACATAAAGCTAAGTCATTAACCACAGTTAATTATCTAATTCTACCTAACCAGAGGAAATTCACAATCAATTCTTACACCTAACTCATTAATCACAATGAATTTATTTCAAACAATACATGAGTAGACACAATTCATACCAGAATCCTACAAACATTGAAACATATCAAAAGGTAGAAGCTTTACCTGTATTCCAAGAAGAGAAGGTAATCTTCTTTGAAGAAGCTTCATGCCCCTAGATTCGTCCATCTAGAGAAACAAAGACAAGATACAATCCTATTAACAAATCAAACATCAGACCACAATCCTATTAACATCAGACCACAATCCTATTAACAGATCAAACATCTAACAAAAGATCAAACATCAGACCATAATCCTAACCACAGATCAAACATCAGACCACATATCAAACATCAGACCACAATCCTATTAACATCAGATCAAACATCAGACCACAATCCTAACCACAGATCAAACATCAGACCAGAATCCTTTTAACATCAGACCACAGTCCTATTAACATCAGATCAAACATCTAACAAAAGAAGACTTTTGTTGAATCAAAGAAACAAACATAAACGAAACAGAAGAGACTTGTTCTGTTGAATCAAAAACACATACATAACACAGACTTTAACAAACACAAGAGACTTCTTATGTTGAATTAAAGACACATACATAACACAGTCATAAACAAAGATAAGAGATTTCTTCTGGTCAATCAAAGACTGAGACATAAACAAACACAAGATAGGCATGCAACACAACAAACGAATCAAAATAACAAAGAAGGAATCAGACTTGAAAGGAAAAATACATAGCCTGACCTTTTGGATTTGATTTCGTCGAGGAGAGCCGGAGAGAGATCTGGAGTGATTCTTCATGGAGGTGAACCGTCGAGGAGAGCCAGAGAGAGACGGAGGCGTCGAAGAGATCGAGAGAGAGATGGAGGCGTCGAGAAGATCAAGAGAGAGACGGAGGCGTCGAGGAGAGAGACAGAGACGACGATTCCACCGCTAGTTACGCCGGCTGATTCCGTCGACGGCATATCGTCGGATGATTCCGTCGCGGATAGCTCATCACGGAGGAGAAATCACCAGATCCGTCGGAGTCTTCAATGAGACACGAGAGAAAGAGAGATGAACTCTCGTTGAGAGAGAGAGATGCTTGAGCTTATGACACGTGTGCAGAAGAAACGTATCTTCTGTGACCTAATTAAGCGACGTTTCTTCTCAAATTACCCATTTTTTTAAATAATTAAAACACTAGATACGGGCCTTAAGAGCCCGCGATAAGGATGGCCTTATGCATGACTACGTTATATGCATGCTGTCCAGTGAGAAGTCGTGCATGTATATTGTATTTATAGACCAGCCACTATGATATATCGTTTGTTTCTACAACATTCTATACTCTTTTCAAAAACTTGAAAATAAAATAAAAATAAGAGTAAGAATTTACTCAACATCTAAAAAAATTAACAAAAAATATAGCCATTCAAAATATATATTCTGCAAATAATTAACTATTAGTTTGTTGGTCCGCATACGAAACAATAAAAATTTATAAATAATTATAGTTTTGATAATTCGGTAACATAAGATTTTTTTAAACTATATTGTGCATTTATATGCTAAATTAAAAATCTTAGATTCTCATAGTTCTAGTTGTATTATTTGAAATTTTGTTATATACAATTTGTTACATATGCTAAATAATTTTTTTTGACATCCGATCAAGCCAAAAACTACAATATAATACCACGAATCATGATATTGGTGTTATCTATGAATTCATAAATTTTTATTTTAAATAGAAAATGTAATTGTTGACAAAAAGATGTTACTGTATTATTATTTAAAAATTTTGTCATTACAATTTATTATATAGATAATATTAAAAATTGAAAAAAAAATTCTATTTAACATATATTAGGTAAATAAGATGATCAAAACTTTCCTTTTTCATTTAATTTTTGGTTTTGTTAAAAAAATTTTGTCAATTTTTTTATTAATTATTTTTTCTTTTTTTAGATTTTCAATTTATATTTAACTAAAATCACTAAAAGTGTTCATGTAATCAACCAACCAAATTCATTTCAAAAATAATATATATGATTCTTTGGTAAATAAATTATTATAATCTAAAATATCGTCTTCAAACTTAAATAATTGCTACATGTGACATGTAGTATACACATAATATGTTAGGTTGTTCTAGAACGATAAAATAGAATAGAATAAAAAATTTAATTTGATTCAATAGTTTGTTTTGAAAAAAATTGTATAGGTTTTCAATTTTTAAACTATAGCATAGACACGATAAATTGAAAGTATAAAAACAAACACAATATTTAAAAGAGAAATTCTCATATTTACCACACTTTTATGTTTTAGGGCCACACCTACCATCCAGTTATTCCGGCCTTGATATTTTCGCGTGGAAAAATATCCAAAATACCCCCTTTTGTTTCCGCTTAGACCACGCGAAAGTCCCTGATTTCTCTTTAGTTTCTGCGAAATCGAGATGCGCCGTAGCAGTCTAGCCGTTCACCGTCCCAGTCTAGCCGTTCGTCGTCGACTACTAGTAGAAGCACCGGCGTTGATGAATCGCACTAGAAAACGCTTGAATCGTTCCTCCACATCGATGTCGATCTCTGCAATATCTACATCACACAATTTCACTGTGAGTATTCTCCGCCGTTGTCGTCAATATCGTTATCTAGCTGACGTCGAGACCGACGTGCGTGTATGTCTCTTTTGTGTAGTGTATGAAAAACTTTACAAAAAACTTCGATACGTTATAGTGTTCACTGTTCCAGTTTGCAATCTGAACGTTTGTGTATTCTCTTTTGTGTAATGTATCACAAAATTTACAAAAATATTCGATACAATACACTATTTCGCTACTCAGCATATTTGTGTATGTGAGTGTGTGTTTGTGTGTGTGTGTACTATTCATCCTGTATCTCATATGATTTTTTGTATGTACAAATTAGATTCATATTGACTTGTTTTATGTGGTTGTTTATGTTGTTTTATGAATACTTATGTATAGTATCTCTATATGTGAGTGTGAGTAAGATTGTCTTTGTTTTGTTACTTGAAGTTTTGATTAAGGAAGATTTCTCTAATTATCTATAAGTTGAATATAAGATTAGATTTAGAAAACCTTTGTGTCTGTATGAAAAACAATGAGTTTATGTAGTTTGTATGTTTGTATTGATTTGATTTAAAAGTAGTATGAATTTAGGAAATCTTTGTGTATGTATTTGTGTAAGTGTGTATGTAACTTTATATAAGTTTTATGTATGTTGTTAATTTAGGGATAGTTGTACTTCTTCTTGTCTGCTCTATTTCTCTATGTTTATATGTCCATGTTTATTTGTTTTATACATGTTTTCAGCAAGAGGACAATTATTCAATCTCCATTATGTTGATACACCAGAATCGCTATACAAAATAGGCGATGAACCATCACAATCTACTATTATTAACCAATTCTCGTCATTCAAGGAAATAGAGACTATGGAAGAGATTCTCGAGCCAGTTGAGTTCCAGAGAATATAATAATCTTTTTTGGGGCCTATAATCAAAGCTAGATCAAGGAATGTAGCGTTCTCTGTAAAGCTTATGCACTGCGTCCTAATTAGACAACTCAAAACCAAGAAGAAGAACGAACTGTGGTTTCATTTTGGAGGTCAACCAATGAGATTCTCTATAAGAGAATTTCATATGGTTACATGTATGAAATGCAACAATGAAGGGGTGCCAAAATACAACTATGATAAACTGAAGTATCATAACTGGGAAAATTTGATGAATGGACACTTAATAAGTGATTTTGAGGAAAAATTGCGTGCAACAGACAAAAAATCTCCAGATGAACGTTTTAGCCTTGCAATGTTGATGATAATCGAAAGCATTTTTTGTAGAGGTACAACATTTACAGGTTCCTCGATGCAAACCTCTACAAGGCACATGACACAAATGTATTATTGAAATATCCATGGGAAAGGACGCTTTCACGCTGTTGCTAAACTCAGTGCATAAAACTACAAGATCAAATCTCAAAATATAGAAGTATGATATGCAGAGGTTCCCTTTAGCATTACACTTATGGATCTTTGAATCTGTTCCTAAATTGCAAACACCGTTTAGTCAGGTTGACGCTGCTGGACCAAGGAATGCCCTACTCTGTCAGAGATTCTCAATACACAAATGTCAGCGATACGCCAAGTTGCAAACATTAAAGGATTAAAACATGTAAGATTACTATCTCTTTTCCATTTGGTTAGATGGTCATATAAATGAATGTGTAATTATGTGTCTATGTGTGTGCGCTAGATTGACATTTGAGATACATTTTTATGTTTTTTGTGTGTTTCGGCTGAAAATTACTTGTATTCTTCCGCCATTGGATTTAATGACTCTGGAAATTCAGTTTCAGTGGACGATGATATAGATTTGGACCTAACTACAATTTCTGGATTAGTTTAGCAAGGATATAAGATAACAAAGAAAGATTGGAGAAGCGGTACAATTGATTTGAATCAAGCATGGGAGGAGAAAGCTAAACTATCTTACCAATATGGGAGGAAGGAGGGACGTCAACCAAATTTCAGTGATGAGTCCCTAGTGTCCATGATAAAAAAAACTAAAGGAAAAAATGAAAGAAAAATTTAACAATGTGGATAAAAGAATAAATACAATAGACAATCGTCTCACAAATATTGAGGGACAACTTAAAAATCTATACAGTAAGGAGGTAAAAATATGTTTTTTATGTTATACGTATAAAAAATTTAGGAAGAAGCAGTTAGTCGTAATGAAGATATTGAGGATGATAGAATGGTGGTTGAAGGTCGACCTCTGCAGAAGGGTATAGAGGTTACACTTTCAGATAAAGATAGAGACATTGCACATCGCTATGTGCTAATGAACATGACATCTATGGTTCCCTATGTTGAGTAAGAGGTTACCTTTTCTGTTTCATTTACTTATAATTATAATTTCATTTTCAAAACTGTTGTTTTATGTAAAATCAAGATGCATTTGGAAGAATTACAAGCTAATGATGCTCGATGTGCTAGGAATAAAACTTTCTTGTGGAAAAACCATACTGAGCAGTTTGCACAATGTGTTAAAAAAAAGTTTCAAACTCTAACTGGTTTTATTGATTATTATTTTAGTATAGCTTGTTAGATTTAAGTATCTTGATGACTTGTTTGCTAGGTACATCTTGTTAGCTTGATGCCTCGTTTTTCGTCGTACTGATTGTTCGCTTCATGATCATGTTTTGATTGTCATTTTAAAACCTACAGCTTGTTTGTTTGATAACTGGTTTTCGTGATTATCATTTTAGTGTTTTAGCTTGATGATCATATTTTGATTTCCTGCGGCAGATTCATTCAGATTCAACAACAGATAGTCATTCTAAGGAGATAAGATGGCTGGCATTTGGACCAAGAAATGTTGCTTTAACACAAAGAGAATTTATCATTAATGGGTAGCAGTTTCATACAGATGCGGTTAAGCGGAGATTTTACTTATGGACTATCAAATGTTCAAAGTACCACTGTTTAGATGCAATTGGGCTAACACATGGAATGGTGTGAAGGAAGGAGATGGCTTCACTCTTGTTAACCTTCATATGAACCAAGCAACTTATTTGAAAGATCCATTCATTCTACCTTCTCAAGCAAAACATGTTTTCTACTCTAGGGAAGATGATAACTCAAATTGGTATGTTGTTATGAGAGCACCACCTAGAGGCTATCATGAGTTAGACACAAAGAAGGATTTAAGCGGTGCACCATTGCCTATCCAAGAAGTAGATGATTTGGATGGTGAAGTTTCTGATGATGATAGTTTTTATGTAGGGATGATTGTGAAGGGCTATTAGTGGTAGATTGATTGTAACATGTTTGTTAATGAACTAGGGATGATTGGAACATGTTTTGTAAACATGAAAATATTTTTTTAATTTTTATATTATGATTAATTTTTTATTATTATCATTATTAAAAATATTCAAAAAATATATTACATTTTTAAAAAAAATTGCAATTTATTTATAATAAATATTCGGGTAATTAAATATTATATTAATAACACGAAAAAGTTGATATCTTCGTATAAGAAAATGCTATTAGTTAAATCCAAATATAATTAATGAGTTTTAATAACGTTTATAACAAGTTATTATAAATATTAACAATTGCATATAACTCACCGCTATCGTTGTTTATTTAACTATAGCATATATGAGATCCGCTATCAAAAGTGTCTGACCTATTATAACGGGCGCTGTCAGAGCGTTTGAGGAAACGCTATTGTAATAGAATAATAGCGTTTAACATCCGCTATTAATACCCACATTTCTTGTAGTGTATTGACAAAATTTACATGAAGGAGCAAACCGAAGAAGACGAATTGGATGATTTGGTTGACAAGGTAAAAACTAGTTAATTTTCATTTTTCAGGGTACTTAAAAAGGAAAAAAATGCTAAAATGTATAATGCATACTGTATCGCAAGACACGATTTTTGTGGAAGAGACACAACAACAAACTGAACAAACCTAAACACAGTAAAATACAAAAAAAATTCTATTCAGCAGACAATGACGTAAGTTTATAATAAGTTTTTACATCTTTTTATTTAAACAAATGAAACAGATGTAAAAAACAGGCATATCGGTATTAAAATAGTCATTTTATAACATATTGCAACTGAGTTAGTGCCAAAGCCCTCGTACCTACACAGAACTAATCAGTACAACTGAACAAGTGACATAGACTAAAACTCTTATCTGCACAGTGTGGGAACCAAAATTCACATTATCGATTTTCGTAATTGGAGGAAATTCAGAAAACCCTAACTTTTCTTGAGGTCTCAGATTTCTGCTAAACCAAACGACAAGAGATCAAAATACGAAACAACAGACAAAGTAAAAAGGGAATCGAAGTAAGAATTGAGCAATCGAGATCTTATTCCGAATCTGCGTGTGAGCGTTACAACCGGTGATAAGCCTTGGCTACAAGAGCTGTTGGCGAGTTCCCTAGTTCTAATAACGTAAGACTTGTAAACCAAGTTGAATCACAACTCGCTAACAAAAACGGAAAAATAACCTAAATCGTTCTAAGTGCTAATTTGCGTAGACATTTCTGTGTGTCTTTGTCCTTCTCCTTGGCCTCTCTTATATATGCCTTGGTAGGTCGGCCGACTTTCCTTTTCTACCATTGATTCGAGTCTATCCTTTCGCAGGAATATTCCTTTTTGCGTGAATCTTCCTTATCTTCTCGATTTTTCCATATTTGTCTCTAAATTTGACATTTATTGTTTTTTCCATTTATCTTCCGCGAAACTTGGGTAAATCGTCAACGTAGTTGAGCCCATTCCCATCCAAAATAGTAAGTGGACCTTTGTCGCGTTTTGGGCCTCCTTGGGCCGTTTTGCGATTAAGCGTTTTTTACGGTTTCTTTCGGAGAAATCGTTCTTCGTACGATTATAGGACGGTTTTTCGTGAAACGATAAAACCAATCGTATAATTAAGATAATATTGGTATTTGAGTTAACCGTTATCGTTTTATACGATCGATACGAAGTTTTTACGAAAAGAACAAGTCTTTACGATTGTTATCGCGAAACTTTAACGAAAATTCTGATCGAGAAAAAAAGAGAGATAGTCGAGTTAAGATTCGAAGGAGAGAGTGATGTAGAGGACGTGATCTAGTCGTCCATCGACGACTAGACTTTGCGATGACTATATTCGCCCACAGCCTACTAGACCTTGCTCATGTCTAGTCGCC